>CAUYON010067388.1:0-70325 GCA_963573935.1 Arctocebus calabarensis | reverse complement strand
AAATCAAAAAAGCCTTCTAATATGGAAGCATTCACATGAAACTTTGTTTCTCCAAAGGAAAAAAACAAAACAAAATTATTCCTGTTATCTGAAGAAAAGAATATTAAAAGAAATTAGCTTTTAAAACAGATAAACATCTTTAACAAAAACCCAGTATTTTCCTATATCATCTCTTTAAAATAAAGATAGGCCAGGTGCAGTGGCTCACGCCTGTAATCCCCACTGAACTCACAGGTTCGAGACCAGCCTGAGCCAGAGCAAGGCCCCACCTCTAAAAATAGCCAGGCCTGTGGCAGGCACCTTTAGTCCCAGCTACTCTGGAGGCTGAGGTAAGAGAATCACTTGAGCCCTGGAGTCTGAGGTTCTGTGAGATATGATACCAGGGCGACAAAGTGAAACTCTGTCTCAAAAAAATAAATAAATAAAATAAATAAACATAAAGATAAAAATAAAAGATTAAAAAAAGTTCACTATAATAGTCTCTCAAACTACTTTTTTTTGAGACAGAGCCTCAAGCTGTCACCCTGGAGAGAGTGCCGTGGCATCACAGCTCACAGCAACCTCCAATTCCTGGGCTCAAGCGAGTCTCCTGCCTCTGCCTCCCAAGTAGCTGGGACTACAGGTGCCCACCACAACGCCTGGCCATTTTTTGGTTGCAGCCGTCATTGTTGTTTGGCGGGTCCGGGCTGGATTCGAACCCGCCAGCTCAGGTGTACGTGGCTGGCGCCTTAGCCTGTTGAGCCACAGGCGCCGAGCCTCTCAAACTACTTTTATATAAAAACTTCAGAATACATAAAGCACATTTCACCTATCATAGTCAAAGATGCCATTTATTTCACATATTCACATATTTCACATATAAACAGCTACAGTAGAGCTTACAAAGGCACAAATACATCTAACATCTATTAATATTTCAACCTTTGTTAATAGAAAGAACTGCCTGGTTTGAAAGATACTTTAACTTATGTGTGGTCATTAAAACTCAGCAAGTAATTCAAGTATGGTCATATAAAGGCAAGCAATTAATCCAATATCACTATAAAACCAAAGGCATGAAAATAAAGGCAAAAAAACTCTATTTCTCTTTCATTTACATATCAGGACCTTACTGCAGAAAATATAACAATTATTACATATGGTTTCACTAGAATATAATGGAGTTTCAGAAACTATAAAAGACGTCAAGATCCATAATTTGCTTCATCAAATGCTTTTCTAGCCCGTTTCAATTCTTCATTCATAGTAAGCAAGTCTTTAACCCTAGCAAACTTCCTGGGGTCCTTTCAAATAAAGAAGACGATATCTTCAACTTGTAATCGAACTTGTCTTCCAATTGACATTGCCTTGTGAGTCATTTCAGTAATGAATTCTATGACAAGGTCTTCAAGAATATCTACTGACTCAGTATAAGGATTCTGGTCATCTCCAAAACCATACACCATACATCTCAATTCTTTAGAAAAAAGTCTCTTTCTTTTACCCTGTCCACCTTCTGCACCTCCTCCAATTTCTTCATTTTCTTTCTCAAAAGCGGGATCTTCCTCCTCATCCGCCATTCCACCAGCCCGCCAGCCCCGATATAAGTAAATTTTTTGAGATCAAACACTTACTATTTAATGACCTAATAGGTGTCACTAAACTACTACTAGAATGACAGCACCGAATGTTAGCGAGGACGTAGCACAAGAACTCTCTCATTTATTGCTGATGGGAATGTGAAATAGTATTGCTACTTTCAAGACATTTTGGCAGTTTCTTATAAAATGAAACATAGTCTTACCATACAATCTGGCAATCGTGCTCCTAAATGTTTACTCACTGGAGCGGAAAACATATGTCCATACAAAACCCTGCATATGAATGTTTATAGCAGCTTTATTCATAATTGGTAAAAACTGGAAGCAATCAAGATGTCCTCCAATGGGTAAATGTATAAACAAATTGTGGTACATCCATACAATGAAATATTACTCAGCAATTTCAAAAAAGAGCTACCAAGCCACGAGAAAACCTGGTCGAGCCTAAAATATATATTACTAAGTAAAAGAAGCCAGTCTGAAAGGATGTATGATTCCAACCACTTGACCGTCTAGAAATGGAGACAATAATAAGATCAGTAGTTGCCAAAGGTTCAGGGAACAAGAAAGAACAAACAGGTGGAGCACAGGAGATTTTTTAGGGCAATAATGTTATTCTGTATGACATAGGCAATTGTGTCAAAATCCACAGGCAGTACCACATAAAGAGTAAAGCCTAGTAGAAACTATGGACTTTAGTTAATAATGTATCAATAGTTCACTAATTATAGCAAATGTATCACACTAATCCAAGATATTAACAATGAGTGAAACTGTGAAGGAGGAGATATATGGAAATTTCTGTACTATCTGCTCAATAATTTTGCAAACTAAAACTGTTTTTAAAAAATAAAGTATATTAAAAAAAAAAAAAAGGCAATCTGCAGCAAGAGAAGAAGAATTTAGCAGATTTGCAGAGCAGTAGAGAAGAGAATCCACATAGCAACAGAAAGAAAAAAGTGACCCCTAAATTCTATAACAGACGATCCCTGGGTCCTTGACATCGACCTCTCCTTTCCTTCAGCGGCTCTCATGGGTTTTATTACTTGTGTAACAAACCTTTACTGCAGCCATTATCCAAGCAGACAGATGACAAAAGAGGTCCAATCTAGCTGCCAAAAGGCAGGCAATTTCAACAAATTTCAAGTTCTGTGCGTTTTCTTTAATACTATGAAAGGGATACTCATATAGCACATGTTCTGAAACCCCTCCTTCTCTTTTCTTCGTCGCATGCCATAGCTGCTCTTACCATTTTGTTTTTTTTTAAAACTTCTCAAAAAATTTCCCCCAACCTACTCCATCTGCCTGTTGTCCTCTCTCCCACCCCCTCCATTCTCACTCTCCATCTTAAAGGCCAAGAAGTTGGCTAGCATGGTGGCTCACACCTGTAATTCCAGCACTCTGGGAGGCCGAGGCAGGTGGATCGCCTGAGCTCTTGAGTTCAAAGCCAGCTGAGCTAGAGTGAGACTCTGTCTTTAAAAATAGCCAGCCTTGGCTGCACCTGTAGCTTAGTGGGTAGGGTACCAGCTACATACAGCTAGAGTGGCTGCTAAAACAACAATAGCAACTGCAGCAAAAAATAGCCAGGCATTGTGGTTGGCGCCTGTAGTCCCAGCTACTTTGGAGGCTGAGGCAAGAGAATCGCTTAAGCCCAAGAGTTGGAGGTTGCTGTGATGCCATGGCACTCTACTGAGGGTGACATAGTTAGACTCTCTCTCAAAAAAAAAAAAAATCTGGGCTTTGTGGTGGGCACCTGTAATCCCAGCTACTTGGGAAGCTAAGGCAAGAGAATCATTTGAGCCCAGGAGTCTGAGGTTGCTGTGAGCTATGATGCCATGGCACTATACTGGGGCAACAAAAAAAAAAAAGAAAAGAAAAAGGCAAGGGTAGGCAAAAACTTCCTCAAAGCATGCTGGAAGGAAGTGCATGAAACTGAATAGACATATGACTATATTAAATTATCAAAACTATGTGCTCTATTCTGTACTAATTTTTTAAAAAGAACAGAAATGGGCTTGGCGCCAGTAGCACAGTGGTTATGAAGCCAGCCACATACACCGAAGTTGGTGGGTTCAAACCTGACCCAGGCCAGCTGACCAACAATGACAACTGCAACAAAAAATAGGCGGGTGTTAAGGCGTGGAGCTGCAGTCCCAGCTACTTGGGAGACTGAGGCAAGAGAATCGCTTGAGCCCAAGAGTTTGAGGTTGCTTGAGCTGTGAAGCCACAGAACTCTACCAAGAGCAACATAGTGAGACTCTGTCTCAAAAAATAAATAAATAAATAAAAAGAAAAGAAATGAAACTGAATGAACAAAGCCAGAACCCTCTTTGGGGGCAAAGTGGGGTGGTGGGCAGAGGGGAGCTAGCTGACTTCTTCCCCACTTCCCTTCCCTTCCCTTCTTGTTCACACCACATACTCCTCCTGGGTGAGCTCACCCATCCTCGTGTCTTCAATTTCTACCTCCACGAGAATGACTGCCAAATTTCTACCCGCAATCCGAAACTCCGCTCTGAGCTCCAGATCCATATAGCAATTGCCTAGTCAACATTTCCCCGTGAGGTCAAATCAGAGAGGATTACATTCTGCTGTGACTAACAGAAACTGAAAATAGAGTCCTAAATAAAAGTTTCTTTCTCTTGCACTGAAAAGTCTGGGAGTACACAGCCCTGGGCTGGGGTGGGGATGCTGCTGGATTTTTTAGTCTCCTTGTGGGTCACTGCTGTGCTATCGCTAGGGTGTATCCCTCAACTGTATGGTCCAAAATGGATGTTAAAGGGCCAGTCATCTTGCTGACATACCAGGAACCACAGTGCAAGAGAGCAGGATAAGGAATGAGGGACAATGAGCATCCCCTGATATTTCAAGAAAGGTTGCTATGGCTTGGAGCCTGTAGCACAGTGGTTACGGTGCCAGCCACATACACTGAGGCTGGTGGGTTTGAACCCAGCCCAAGCCAGCTAAACAGCAATGACAATTGCAACAAAAACATAGCAAGTCCTTGTGGTGGACACCTGTAGTCTCAGCTACTTGGGAGGCTGAAGCAAGAGAATCACTTGATCCCAAGAGTTTGAGGTTGCTGTGAGCTGTGACACCATTGCACTCTACTGAGTGTGACATAGTGAGACTCTCTCTCTCAAAAAAAAGAAAGGTTCCTAGAAGATGCCACATAACGATTCCACTTACATCTCATTAGCCAAACCCAGCAAACATGGTCACCCTAGCAGCAGGAAAGGCTGAGAGACACACTGTGCTGGGTGACATATGCATGACTAAAAAGAGAGAATTCTGCCCTCTCAGCAGCCGAGGTGAGTGAATTGCTTGAGCTCAGAAGTTCCAGACCAGCCTGAGCAAGAGTGAGACCCCATGTCTACTAAAAATAGAAAAACTGGCTAGTCATTGTGGTAGGCATCTGTAGTCCCAGCTACTTGAGAAGCTGAGGCAGGAGGATTGCTTGAGCCCAGGAGTTTGAGGTTGCTGTGAGCTATGATGACACCACCGCCCTCTACCCAGGGTGAAAGAGTAAGACCCTGTCTTCAATACAAAAAAAAAAGGAAATGAGAATAGACATTGCACACTGCAGGGGGTGCAACCAGAATTGGCTACACTGCAGCCCTGTGGCCTCCTCACGCTTGTCATGGCTGAAACAGAAATACATCTCTATTTCATTTCCCTTAGTCTTGCACCTTTCCTGCATCTTCATACCCTAGCAGAGGGGCAGCTCACGGCCTCACCTAAGTTAAGTGGTGGATGAGCAGAGAATTGTGTAATGAAGCCCAACTCCCAGGGGTCTGGAACAGGCTGAACATGACCAAGGGGGGGACGTGGGGGTGGGGGCTCCTGTGCACAGGACCAGAGTGCCTGAGGGCTGAGACACAAGGGTAGATCTGTGTCAAAGCCCCCAAGGCAAAATCACCCAACTCTGCCCTCCATTATGCCTCCTGCTCTGGCCACCCTCCATGCCTCTGTCTATACTGCCCCTCCAGTGGGATGTCCTTGCCATTGCTCTGTGTAGTTAACTGCCAGCATCCTTCAGGGGCAGATCAGGACCCTGAAGGCTTCTCCATATCCCTGCTGGGAACCCCTCATGTCACACTGAGAGAAGAGGCTGTGGGGTGGATAGGTGTCAGTACAGAGTTCTGGAAGGTGGGTCCAGTTCTGGCTGGATCTAGCTTTGGTTACCGTTGGGGGTGAAGCATTACGGAGGCACAGCAGGAAGGTGGAACTCCAAGGCTTTCTTTTTATGAGGAGGAGGCATCAGCTGCTGACACAGCAGTGACAGAAGGGAGTCACTGAAGCTAAGCCTGGCACCTCAGCCACCAGACTCCTGCAGGCAGCAGGGAGGGGCTGGGCCTCCCACACTCTCACTTCCAGGGAGGAAAATGATGCAGCCTGAGGCAGTGGGTCAGAGGGAAGTTCATCTGGGTGGGGGCAGGCAGAGTAATTCCTGGAAGGAAGCTCACACCTCAGAAATGGGTAGAGGAACATTTTAGAGGCCTCTATCCCAGGAGCTGCCCACCTCTCATCCCCAGGAATAGACAGGCGGGTTGGGTGTCCACTGGGTATTCAGGTACCTGCCCCCACCCCAGCCTTCTGCAGTGGTGGCACAGGCAAGAGCACAGCCACAGACGTGGCCCACTTGGCTTGAATTGGGCAGTGCTCTATACTCCAAAGCCTTCACTTTTTCACCTGTTGGATGAGGAAGTATCCCCCCAGCCTTACTTGTGGCTGGGGTGAGGGAAGCTTAAGTGTTTGGATAGGCTAGGCACCATCATCCCAGGAGTTTCACCAACAGGACCTGATGGTAAAAAAAATCTTGCCCACTCTCCCCTTCCAAAGCAAACAATGGGGTGGGGTTCATGCCCCAAGCTCTGGAGCAGAGCAAGCAGCCAGGCTTGGGCAGAGGCAGGAACACTGTGGACTTCTGTCCATGGCCCCTCACTACTAACAGACTTAGGTGAAGGGATGATGTATTCTAAAAACAAACTTCACCCTCTGCCCTAAAACTGCCTGGGGGCCTGCCACATGAGGCCAGGCAGTAGGCCCCAGGGAGGAGGGCCCTGCTCCTGCCTTCCAAATCCCAAGCAGACAGATCACCCACAATAGCGGCCAAGGGGCAAGCTTTCTCCTGCACCTATAAAGTCTCCAACATAGAGAAGGCAGGTTGTGCCTGAGGGCAGGAGACAGGGTTGGAGGTTAGGGTTCAGGAGAGTTTGGCTGGAATCACTTGGATCTTCTGTAGGTCATGGGGAGTCATGAAGGGTGTAGGAGTAGGGAAGGGATGAGACCAGATATGCACAACAGAGATGGATAGGAGGAGCAGGGCTGGGAGTGAGAATATCCATCCCATGGGAAGGGAGACCCTGGGCACAAGCCCCCAAAAGGAGGAGGACACACCAGAATCCTTCCTTGTGCCTCCTCCACCCAGGAGAAGCAGGGAGCCGGTGAGGTCAGTGGGTGGGCCCACAGGGCTAGAGAAGGCTGGGAGGGAGATTCAAGGGCACAGGGAGGTGAGGGGGCAAGGGCTCCACAGGACCCTTGTCCAAGCCCACCCAGGCCCAAACCTCCCGAGGGCAATTGCATTGAATTTCCTCTAACATGGAGTGAGGACTCACTGGGATTGTTTGCTGTCCTTTTCTTGTGTTAGACTGAAAGCTGCCCAAGGGTGGGGCCTGTGACTCCCCAGTCAGATTGAGGGGCTGGGGGAGGGGGGAAGGTGAGGAGCTTGGAGTTGCCAAGCAGGAGAGTCCCCAGGAGTAGGGACACCTCTGCCCCCCACAAGTCTTTGCTGGTGCTTGGAGCCTGCTGCTGCAGCCCTCAGAGAAGAGCCAGTCTTCAGAGTTGGGGGTAGGATGGAGAACTAGGATGGGAGAGAAAAAGAAAAACAAGAAGACGGGCATGTGCGTGAGGGGCCACACCCTTCAGCTGGTACAGACACACTCTCATATGCACACATACACACACAGTGGTCCCTGGTGTGTTCAACCTCAAATAAGGTGCTAGCCTATCAGCTCTGGGTGTTACACACAAACAGACGACAGACATAGACACACACAACCCATGAGCAAACACAAAGACACAATACACAGTGACACACACACACACACATGATCCACAGACAGGCACACACACAGACATAGACTATTTCAAGACACATACAGGTACACACAGGCTTAGACGCACAAAGACACACTCAAACACACACAGAGGAACACACACACACTCGACTGATGCACAACCGCCGGACACACGTAGAAGCCAACTCAGCGGCAGCCAGTGGAGACGGCTAATTGGACACCGTGCTGACTTCGTGGCCAAGAAGAGACACCTGGAATTGCAGAATTGCGGGTGCCGTTGTCTGGGTCAGTGCCCTGACAACGGGGCAGCAAGACTAGGGGAGGTGAGCCTGCAGCTGGGGAATATGTTAGCTGGGAGCACGTTGGCTGGGCAGAGAGGAGGAGGGAGAGCCTTCCAGGGAGCGAAGGCAGCCCTGCAAAGGTTTGGGGTGGAAAAGACGGGAGCGGTCTAGGGCGGGGAAGTGGAGGGGTCTGGGGTAGAGGGGTTTGGGGGGGACTTCCCGCCCCAGCGGCCAGGCCCTCACTGACAGCCGACCTAGGCTGAACCCAAGGTGGGCCTGCTGGGGCAGGGCAGCGGAGCCCCTCCGCAACTGAGCCACAGGAGGCCGCCCAGGGGTCTGGAATTCCTCTTCCCCGCCCTCCTCCTCTCCTGTCTCCCACCCATCAGGGCCGCTGGCGGGGGAGGCACAGGGCTGGACGCGTCGCCTGGCGCTGGGCGCAGGAGGGGCGCAGGGAGGGGCCCTGGACGCGGGGCCAGACTGGGCCCCTCAGCTGAGGCCGGCGCAGGCAGGCCCCGCCCCGGCCTCGCACATCTGGGCTGGAGCACCGGCCGACCCGGCGACGCAGCGGCGCGGCCATCCGGCCTGGGGGAGGGGGCGGCGGGCGCGGGGCCCAGCCGAGCCAGGGGCCTCGGGCCGGGCGCACGTCGAGGGCTGCGGCCTGGGCAGTCACGGCCACGGGCTACCGGCCCACCATCCAGGCGGTTGGACAGGGTCGAGCTGTCGGGAGGGCGGAGGTGAGTTCTGGGGCGGGGGCTGCTGGGCTCCTCGGGTGAAAAAAGGCGCGGAGATTTCTCTTCCCAGGCTGTCGGTGGAGATCCAACCAAAACCTTCCCGGCTGTGGGGCCGGGGCTGGTGGGGGCAGATCTGCAAGCAGGAACCGTGGGCTCCCATCGTGGATCCCACACACAGCTGCTCAGAGGCCCAGGCTGGGGAGAGTCCTGAGCCGGGAGAGGGGGTGAGGGGGTGGCAGGAGGACTAGTGTGGTCCGCTCCATGGAGCCAATTTGAGGAGACATGTTACCGGTGCCGAGGCCTGAGGTCGAGACCTGGGGGTTGAATATCTGGGGGGGAGGGGGGAGCGCTCTAAGAGGTTCTGGAAGCCCAGGAATGTAAGAGAGTGGCTGGGTGGCCGGCCACCAAGGGTAGGGACCTGAGTTTCTCTCAGTGTCCAGGTGGGGTGGGGTCCAGCCTCCCGCGGGGCAGTGGGGCAGACTGAGAAGCAAGCTTGTGGAGGCAGAGACCCTGAGAGCAGGTGTAGCCCAGGAGCCACAGAGCTGGGGGCAGTAATGGGGGCTGGGGCAGAGCATGGGAGGGGCTGCAGGGCCTGGGCCCTGTGGGACTGAGTTGTTTGTGAACTGGCTGCTTCCATGATGGGGACCCAAGGGGGTGTGGCAGGATGTATGGAAAGCAAGTTGAGGACAGGGAGGGGCCCATGGAGGCCACTTCACAACCTCTCACTGGTCCCCTCTCCTTGATGCACTTCTCCAGAACAGGAAAGGGCAGCCCTTTGGGTGCCATTTCTGATCTGTCCCTTGTGGTCTGATGCCTATGGCCTCACTTAACCTGCTGACAGAGCCCTGTTCCACTGAAAGGCTGTCAGGGTGCTGAGCAGAGAACAGGAGGAGAAAGAGGTGGGTCCCAGTGAGGAGGAAGGAGCTGTGAAGATCTAAGTGGGCTCTTTTGTTTTTGTTTGTTTGCTTTTTAGAGACAGTCTCTCTTTGTCACCCTCTTGGTAGAGTGCCATGTCATCACAGCTCACAGCAACCTCCAACTCCTGGGCTTAGGAGATTCTCTTGCCTCAGCCTCCTGAGTAGCTGGGACTACAGATGCCCACCACAATGCCCGGCTATTTTTTGTTACAGTTTGGCTGGGGCCGGGTTTGAGCCCCCCACCCTTGGTATATGGGGCCGGCACCCTACTCACTGAGCCACAGATGCTGACCGTGGGTGGGCCCTTTATCTTCATGGCATCGTGTGCAGCCCTGGAACCCAGCAACACTACATGCCCATGGTGCTCCTGGGGACAGGAGTACCCGGCCCAAACACCCCCTCACCAGTAAAAGATCCTCAGGGAATTCTCTCCATTAGGCAAAACGTCTTAGGCTGTTGTTAGACTAAGGGGCTGCGTGGGATGGGAGTCTGTGGTAGTAAATTCCTGCTTGGCCACACCCTGTCCTGGTCCTAGTGACTGATAGGCCATGCCTATTTCATAGAAGTCAGGGCCAGGGGTCAGGTTAAAGTAGATTAGAGGTCATTATGAGGCCAAGGATTAGGGGTTAGTCTATGGGCAGTGTTGGGGTCATTCCACAGGCAGGTTTGGGGTCTATGAGTAGGGTTAGGGGTCATTACAGGCAGGGTTAGGGGTCAGTTGGGGTCAGAGTTTGGCATGCACTTGTAGCTCAGAAACAAGAGTTACTCTCTATGTAAATTAAACTGGAGTCCCTCCAGTCACTCTCAAACCCATAGGTACCACCACTCTGCAATTAGTGGGCCCCTGGGGCAGGAGTCTGCCTGCCCCCATTTCCAGCTGTGGACTCTGTCCAGACTTGGCTTTTGGTCTCTGAGGTTGCCCTGAGCCACACGGTCAGCACTCTCCTTAAATGTTCCTGGGTGTGTGTGCATGGTGGGGCATCCCAAGGATAGATGGGGTACTTGTGCATGCTTGCATGGCTGCCAGCCCCTTCTACCTCCACCTCTCAAGGAATCACTGGGATCCTCCTTTGTAGGGACTAATTGATCTAGTCCCTACAGAACTCAGGGTAGCTAGAATAGAATTCTCAGTAAAACAAAAACCTTATAATAAGAGAAAATATAGACTCCAACATCACAAAGGGAAAGAACACTCCCCACACTTGCCCAGCTTGCTCTTTCTTTTGAAACAGAGTCTCACTCTGTCACCCTCAGTAGAGTGCTATGGTGTCACAGCTCACAGCAACCTCCAACTCCTAGGCTTAAGCTATTCTCTTGCCTCAGCCTCCCAAGTAGCTGGGACTACAGGCGCCCACCACAACGCCCAGCAATTTTTTGGTTGTAGTTGTCATTGTTTAGCTGGCCCAGGCTGGGCTCAAACCCACCAGCCTCGGTGCATGCAGCTGGCGCCATAACCACTATGCTACAGGTGCTGAGCTGCCCAACTTGCTTTTATCAACCCCTTTCATACCTGGACCTGTCAGCCCTCACAAGCCCCCTTTGTCACCCATTTTACAGGAAAGGACACTGAGGCACAGAGTTGTGACATGCTGTACTTATGCCAGGTGCCATAATGGGCCTTGGCATCCCTGAAAACCCAATGTAGGGGCACTTGGTGTGTCACACAGCTACAGATGGAAGAAAGTGCAAGCACGTGGTTTGGACATGGACATGGAATCCAGCTTAGAGTGATGACTCAGTCTTTTTTTCCTGCTTTTTCCAAATTGTTTCTCATCTAGGTTTAATAGCCTTGGCTCAGAAAATCCATGCATTCATTCAACATAGTGGCTCCTCAGCCCTTAGCACAGAGCCTGCCATAAAGAAATCCAACTACTGTTTGCTGAATTAAAACAACATACAAACAGGGCTGCCAGCTCCTCCTTCATGGACTTGACCCAGTAGTGTGCTGGAGATTAATGTTTTACAGTGAATTCTCTGAGAGGAAGAAAAACCTGATTTGCAGTATTTGCCAATTTCTGTGGTGTAAATACTCCCAAACATGACTGATTTCAAGCTACCAACATGATTTCAGTGCATGCAGAATTGGGAAAAGAGATATAGAATGGGCTCTTGTTCTAGTGGGATCCAGCCATAGTACATCACTCTGTCACCCTGAGCTGGGTGTCTGCCCTGGGTCCTCAAGATCCCTACCTACCCTCTCTGTTTGCTTTCCATTTTCTCGGTACCTGCCAGCTGCTCTATCATTGCCCACAACCAGCCCCTATCCTTCCCCTGATTCTGATTCTAGGCATTTAGCCATGTACCTCCAACGACATGGAGAACAGCAAGACTATATGTGTCTAGAAATCTCCATGGTACTGACCATGCAGGGGTATCCTGGACCTACAGGGGTATGTGAGGGTCTGGGTGTTTCTCCAGAATGAGGCTGGGTTGGTGTGAACTGTATATGAGCAAGGGTATGTGCATGTGCACACGTGTGGGTGTGCCAATGCCCAGCTCTGTGTCTGCCTCTGTTCTTCAGCCAAACCTTCTCATGAGGCCATTGGCTCAGACAAGGGGATAGGTTGGCTCTGTGCAGCTTTTCTTTTTATTTAGGGGGCAGCTAGGCCCACAGATGAGTACAGTATTATCAATGATTTGCAGACTTTAGCATGCACACGAATCACCTAGGAATCTTGTTGAAATACAAGTTCTGATTCAGGAGGTCTGCAGTGGGGCCTGAGCATCTGCATTTCTAACCCTCACTGGGGATACCAGTGCTGCTGGTTCTCACTCTGTGAGATGCACTGAGGCTGGTGGGTTGACAAAGCTATTGACAATGTGAAAGATCCCAGAAGTTCACAAAAACAGGCTCAATTTCCTCCTATCTTAGAAAATAAAATAGATATCCTTAAAATAAATAAATAAATATTCTTGCTCAAGTTTTAGGTCCCACTTTAGCTACTGCCCTGACATAGTTCCTAATATCAGCTGAACTTCTCAGAAGTTTTAGTTTGGTTCTCTCACCTCCTCTCACTCTTCACCCAGGCTTATCCACCTTGGGCCATTAAGACAAGTGTTTCCAGTTCCTTCTAAGGGACTCTTACAGGCATCCCCTCTCTTAGTGTGATCTCCATGACAACCCAGGAGGTATCTTGATTTCGTTGGCCAGCCCACCTTCCTCTCTTCAGCCTCTAAGCATAGGTTTTCCTCCTCCTCCCAACTCAACTCTCTGCCAAGCCTCTCGTGACAGTAGCTCTCAAACACACATTTCCAACTCAGATTTTTCCTGCCCTCCAGATCCTATATCATCTGGCCACATGGTGCATTCTCTGAGCAGTGCAAAACAGCAGCCCAAACTCTGCCTTTGCTCTGCCAGCCGCCCTTTCTCTGGTGTTCTCACCATCTATCTATCTCCAGACAGTGCCACCCTTGACACCTTCTTCCTAACCTCTCCGTATCCAATCTGATAAGCTCTGTGTGATTTTTGCTTCTGTCTCTTAAATGTTTTTACTCTTCTTGGGGCATGCAGCCACCACTGTTATCTGTCTCCTAGAGGGCTTCAGTAGCCCACTGGGCTCTTGCTTCCATATTGCCTGTTGCAATTCACTCTCCCAGGCAGCCAGAGGGGCATCTCAAGATGCAAATTTAGTCATACCTTTTAAGATTTATTGCTGTTGTTCATATAGAACCAAATCTAAACTAGGATGCATGGAGCCTACCTTCAGGGTGGGCCCTGCCCAGCCCTCTGTCCAGTCTTACCATGCCCCTTTCTGCCTGCTGTACCAAACTGCAACCTTCACAGCTCTCAGCATCACCTGTCATCTCAAAATCACATGCCCAATAATCTCCCCAACCAAGCTGTGGATCCCCAAGGCAAGGGATAGTGTCTGTCTGGGTCACTG
The DNA here is from genome assembly GCA_963573935.1 of Arctocebus calabarensis. Classification (NCBI taxonomy): domain Eukaryota; kingdom Metazoa; phylum Chordata; class Mammalia; order Primates; family Lorisidae; genus Arctocebus; species Arctocebus calabarensis. The sequence goes on along the minus strand of CAUYON010067388.1, from coordinate 56,855 downwards.
ATGTCCCCTAGCACCTGGCACAGAGTGGACACCAGAAAACATTTAGGAGGGTCCTGATTTCAACAAAGCAAAGCCATTTCTGAGACAAGCTGGGCCTGTGGGTTGATCTTAGAATGAGATCAAGGAATTACTCTTCACTGGTTCAGTTCCCGGAGCCCAGTGTTTACGGCACCAGCCACATACACAAGGGTGGTGGGTTCAAACCTGGCCCAAGCCAGCTAAACAACAATGACAACTGCAACAAAAAATAGCCAGGCATTGTGGCAGGCGCCTGTAGTCCCAGCTACTTGGGAGACTGAGGCAAGAGAATCACTTAAGCCCAAGAGTTTGAGGTTGCTGTGAGTTGTAATGCCATGGCAATCTACCCAAAGTGATATAGTGAGAGTCTGTCTCAAACAAAAAAAAAGGGGGGGGGGGAATTACTGTTCATTGTGTTAGACATGAGAATTGTGTTGTGTGTTGTGATGATGTTTTTAAAAATGTTTTTATCTGGCCGGGCACAGTGGCTCATGCCTATAATCCTAGCATTCTGGAAGGCTGAGATGTGTGGATTGCCTGAGCTCAGGAGTCAGAGACCAGCCTGAACAAGAGTGAGACACCCCCCCACCCCGTGTCTACTAAAAAAAGAAAACCTAGACAGGTGTTAGGGTGAGTGCCTGTGGTCCCAGTTACTCAGGAGGCTGAGGCAAGAGGACTACGTGAACCCAGAAGCTCGAGGTTGCTGTGAGCTATGACCTCATGGCACTCTACCCAGAGCAACTGAATGAGACTTGTCTCAAAAACAACAAAAAAACCCAGCCATTATCTGTTGAGGAGACATATTGAAGAGTTTATAGGTGAAACAACATGATGTCTGGGATGTGCTTCAAAGGACTCCAGCCAAGAGTAAATAAATAAAAGTAAGCATTCAGTGAGGGAACAAAGGAGCAAATGAATCCCATTCTGCTTGTCTGTTCCTGTTGACAGCTACAGGGCCTGCAAGGATGCTGGCTGTCCCGGAGATGGGGCTGCAGGGGCTGTACATCGGTAAGACCCCCACTGCTCTTCCCTGACCCATCACCCACTTGCCCCAGCACTGAGACCCACTCATAGGCTGCCCACATGAGCCTCTCCCAGCAGAGCTTCCTAGGAGCCATTCTGAGTGTGCGTGTGTGCATGAGCACACATGCAGGGCAGGTCTGTGTTTACCGGCCCCTCTTTGTGCACAGGGAGAATCTGAGTACACAGGCCAGTGTGTGTGTAAGAGAGTGCGTGTATGTGTGCTGAGAAGGTTTGTGTGCAAAGGACTGTGTGTGTGTGTGTGTTCTGTGCAGGCTTTGTGTGCACAGAACCCTGTGTCTCAATGAGTGTGTATATCTCTCTGCAAGTGGGTCTCTGTGCATAGGACCTGTAAAAGTGTAGTCTGCAGGTAGTGGTGTGTGCACATGCAGCCACCCATGGCCTGGTCTGGAAGCAGGCTCTGGGTTCTTTGCAGGGGTGGGAGGCTGGGAGGCAAGAGGGACACTCCTCAGGAAATCCATTCACAAAGACCTGGTGGGCTGGGCCCTTCCTTCCTGCCTCCCTTCCCAGGCTCAAGCCACAGAACTTGGCCTCCCAAGCTGGAGCTGGTGGCAGAGCCCAAGCCTGCACTGAAGCCCAAGGAAAGGAAACCCTCAGAATGTGACCACTATGTCCCTGCCCCTTTGGACCTCAGACAGACTCTGGCTCTGCCCAAGCACTTCCAAGAGTCCCCCTCATACCTGGCCCTTCGCATATGTTCCCAGGTCCTCCCCAAGGCCAAGGAGAGCTGGGGCCTGTGCAGGTGCCCATGGAAGGACTGCAGCTGAGGGAGCCTGGGCTCTGTCCTGGCTCAATCTGAAGCCAGATGGACCTGCCTGATTTGTCCATGGGTCTTCATGCCAGACCCTACTCCCCCTCCCTGGCCAGCCCCCCATCCTTATCTGTGGGTCTCCGGTAGCCCAGTACCCCTTGTATGACCCTTAGCAACACTCAGTGTGCTGGTAACCAACTACCAGCCCACACCTAAGGGTGTCCAGCCCAACAGGCCAGCCTGTCTCATGAACTGCATGATCCGCTAAGCCAAGCCTTGGACTTCCTCCTGGAAGCTACTCTGCTTCCACCAAAGATCCTGCCAAGTCCTAGCCTCTACCAGGGTCTCAGTGAGGCCTCCTGCCCCAAATGCTGGTTCAAAGTGTGTGTAGGGGGGTGGACATCCCCCACTTAGGGCTGGGCTGGGGGGAGCTGCTGATTGTCCCATGCAGCGCCAGCTGGGCCTGTTTGTAGCCCTGGTGGGGAGAAGGGAGGAGGGACCTCCCTCAAGTCCTGATTAGAACCATGTGGCCCAACTTCAGGGTAAAGGGGAGCAGCCCCACCTCCCTGCCAGTTAAGTCTGTGGTTCCTCCATGGCTGTGGCTTCTCCCCTTCCCCCACCTCATCTCTCTCACCCTTCCATCTCTGGACTCAGTCTCCTGCCAAAAAATGCTTCTCCTTCCCCTCCCCTATAGTGTGTCTAAGGGTACTGGGTGGGGGGGTCACAGTGCACCCTCCAAAGAAAGGCTGCCTCTGGCTATTAACAGGCCCTCAGTCCCTATGCCTGCCTCATGCACATCCTTCCTACTGCACTCCTGTCCCCCAGCAGGGACTCCCTTGCCCTGGCCCAGCAAGCATAGATAGAGAACCTCTCTGTGTCAGGCCTGAGCCCAGCTGCCAGCTCCCTACCCTGATTGTTCCAGGATGTCCTGCCCTGTCTTCTCTGCAGGTTCCAGCCCAGAGCAGTCCCCAGTGCCCAGCCCACCCGGCTCCCCAAGGACCCAGGAAAGCTGTGGCATTGCCCCCCTCACACCCTCACAGTCTCCTGTAAGCTGGAGCAGGGATTGGGGCGGGGGGTGGCCTGGGTGGCATAGAGAGAGGTCATACCTGGCAGTGGCATGGCAGAGCTTGGGCTGGGAAGGAGGAGGGCATGAGGGTGCTACCACACCTTCTTCCTCTGTACACTGAGGCCTCTCAGGTAGCCCCTTGCAATTTTTGGCTCATGTGTCCCTCCAGAAGGATTAGCCTTTGATGGCTTTAGACTGCAGGGCAGCAATTCCACAAGAAGGTGAGCCCTCTGTAACTAACACCCAACTCTCCTTGCCATAGAATGGCACCCAGCTTGCCTGGTTGGAGGTTTTTCTAGGTCCCCGAGCACTAAGCCTCTCAGAGCTGCTCCCGCACCTGTCAATGACAGTCCACTTTAACCCAAGTCATATCTGGGGGAGAGAAGATACATTGCTAAAAAAAATTTCGGAAACTACTAGCTTGAAGTACCCAGGAAATAACCTCCCCACCACCATGCTCCTGGGTTACCCTATCCTGGATGGCCTTGCTCCTGGTAATCCAGCCTGGGACCCCCTTGTTCTCAAGGAGCCCAGGCCTGGCCTAGGATAAGTAGGGATCACTCTGGGCATGTACAAATGGCCTCTCCTCTCTGCCACAAAGTCAGACAGAAACTGGTTTGTGTCACTGTGACCACAAAAAGCAAAAGGGTAAAATATGCACACGTCCATAAAGGTGCCCAGAGGGGCAAAATTGCTCCTAGCTGGGCCCAAGCTGGTAGCAGGTTGTGAAGACAGTGTGAGATGGGAGTGAGGTAAAGCAGTCCAGGAAGGGTGCAGCCGGGAGCCTGAGAGGGGCCCCAAGGCATGCAGGCAGGTGGAGTCAATCCAGGCTGGTCTGGACCACAGCCAGCAGGAGGGAGGCGCTCCCAAATGCAGGTGGGGGGCACTGCTGGCTGCCTGTTAACTCTAGGTCTTGCACTTGCAGAAGTCTGAGGCCCGAGCCCCCCAGCAGGCTTCCTTCTCTGTAGTGGTGGCCATTGACTTTGGCACTACGTCCAGTGGCTATGCCTTCAGCTTTGCCAGTGACCCTGAGACCATCCACATGATGCGGTGAGAGCAGCTGGGCTGGGAAATTGAAGGGGGGTGGTCCTCACATCCTGGGATGAACGTGGTCCCAAAAGTACTGTCACTGAGACATAGGGTCCCCTCAGAAGCCCTGCCACTCCTAATCTGGAGTACCCTACTAGAGAAAAAGGTTGGAGGATTGCCCCTAGGCCTGGGCCTCTAGCCTCAATTGCAGCAGCTCTCAGCTCTCTGTAGTAAATGTTAAGCTTTGTTTTTTCTTTTCTTTTCTTTTTTTTTTTGCGGTTTTTGTCTGGGGCTGGGTTTGAACCCGCCACCTCCAGCATATGGGGCCGGCGCCTTACTCCTTTGAGCCACAGGCGTCGCCCTAAGCTTTGTTTTTAATTTTAAATTTTCACTGATATATAACAAACATACATAAAATATAATAAACATAAAATACACAAATCTTTTCCTAAGCTTATACACAAAAACACGTATGCACATGCATTTTTTAAATAAAAGGGGGATATGGGCAGCACCCATAGCTCAGTAGGCAGGGCACCAGCCACATACACCCAGGCCAGCAGGTTCGAACCCAGCCTGACCTGCCAAACAACAATGGCAACTGCAACAACAACAAAAAAATAGGCTTGGCACCTGTAGCACAGTGGTTATGGCACCAGCCACATACACCGAGGATGGCGGGTTGGAACCTGGCCCGGGCCTGCCAAACAACAATGACAACTGCAACAAAAAATAGCTGGTATTGTGGTGAGCGAGTGTAGTCCCAGCTATTTGGAAGGCTAAGTCAAGAGAATCACTTGATCCCAAGAGTTTGAAGTTGCTGTGAGCTGTGATGCCACAGCACTCTACCGAGGGTGACATAATAAGATTCTGTCTCTAAATAAATAAATAAATAAGGGATATCATACAACTTGCTTTACTTTAAACTTTCAACACTATTTTGTAGGAGTTTCATGTCAGTACATACAGAACTACTACTTTCTCTAAAGAGCTGAACATATTACATAGTACAGATGTGTCGCAATTTATCCATCCTCCTAGTGACAATTTGAGGGGTTTCCTTCTCTCATTTTTCACTAATACAAAGAGTACTGCAATAGATATCCTTCTTTAAAAACTTGTGCTGGTGTTTCTATGGGGCAGATTCCTAGAGGCCATTCCTAGACCCAACATCCAAAAAAAGCTCCAAGAAAATTCACTGTAAGCTCTGCTGCTAGTTAGAAAATAAATAAGTAAGGAAAGAAAGAAAACAAAGGTTCAGAGCACTGAGTTTCCAAGTCACACAGTTGTTGTGAAAGAGACGTTTGAAAAATTCATTTTAGGCTGGCTCCGCGCCTGTGGCTCAACGGGCTAAGGCGCCAGCCAGGTACACCTGAGCTGGCGGGTTCAAATACAGCCTGGGCCCACCAACCAACAATGATGACTGCAACCAAAAAATGGCCAGGCGTTGCGGCGGGTGCCTGTAGTCCCAGCTACTTGGGAGGTGGAGGCAAGAGACTTGCTTGAGCCCAGGAATTGGAGGTTGCTGTGAGCTGTGATGCCACAGCACTCTACCAGGGTGACAGCTTGAGGCTCTGTCTCAAAAAAAAAAAAAAATTCATTCCGGGCGGCGCCTGTGGCTCAAGGAGTAAGGTGCCGGCCCATGTACTGAGGATGGTGGGTTCAAGCCCGGCCCCGGCCAAAACTGCAAATAAATAAATAAACAAACTTTTAAAAAAAAAGAAAAAGAAAAATTCATTCTGATGCTGTTGGGTTTTATTTGAGCACTCTGGACCTCAGGGCCCTGACCTTTTTAATGTGTATCTTGGGCTGCAGCAAGTTAAGTGGAGCTATAGACCTCAAAGCTCTCAACCCAGACCAGGGTGGGAGCTACAGAGAGGCTTCCCCAGGGTCTGGAGGTTGGACAGAAGGGTCAATGGACAGAGAGGTTACTGTCTCAAGCATACATAGGACTAGAACTTCGTGAGATTGAACTACCTTTCCCCTTTCTCTGCTCCCTCCACATCACAAGAAGCCACAAAGACTCCGGGTACTTTCAGCTTTTCAGGAGCTGCAGGGCATCCCAGCTGGCATGCTCATCAACACACATGGGCCATGCTGGGGCTGAGAACACATGAAGAGGCACTCTCCTGTGGAGGTTACAGTCATAGGAAAGAACTGGGGGTCATCCTTGTCCTCTCCCAAGCCCTCTCTTCCTATCTCCACCAGCCATCAAACCCCATCATTCCTGCCTCCCCCTAATATCTCTGGAATGCTCATCCACTTCTCTCCATGGCCACTGCCCCTGCCCAAGTTCAGCCTCACCCTCTCTCACCTGGACGATTGCAATATCCTCCTCCCTAGTTTACCTTCTCCATCTGTCCTTTCCTCCAATCTGTTACTATACGGTGACCTTTCTTCTAAAGGCAAATATTAGCATGCCTCTTTTACTGTCCTCTACTTAAAATTCACTAAGACAGAATTTTTTTATTTTTTGAGACAGAGTCTCACTATGTCATCCTTGGTAAAGTGCTATGGCGTCACAGCTTACAGCAACCTCAAACTCTTGGGCTCAAGTGATTCTCTTGCCTCAGCCCCCCAAGGGGCTGAGACTACAGGCGCCCACCACAAGACCCAGCTATTTTTTTTATTATTGTTGTTTTTGCAGTTGCCATTGTTGTTTTAACTGGCCCAGGCCCGGTTCGAACCCACCAGCCCCGTGTATGTGGCTGGCGCCCTACCTACTGAGTTAAGGAAGCCCAGCCCCAGATAGAATTTTGACGTGGCCTTCAATGCTCTTCACTGTCTGACCTTAAGGATTTCTGTATTTTCTCCTGCTGCATATTGAGTCAACCTATAACTAATTCTCCCTGCTCTTTCACACCTCTGAGTTTTTGCACCTGCGTTCCCTCCACCCGGATTCCCTTGAAGGGAGGGTTGCCATTGGCGACACTGAATGCCCTGTGCCTCGGCAGGAAATGGGAGGGCGGAGACCCAGGCGTTGCTCATCAGAAGACTCCAACTTGTCTGCTGCTGACCCCGGAGGGCGCCTTTCACAGCTTTGGCTACACCGCCCGAGATTACTACCACGACCTGGACCCCGAGGAGGCGCGGGACTGGCTCTACTTTGAGAAATTCAAAATGAAGATCCACAGCGCCACTGTGAGTAGCTTTTGCCTCTGGGCAGGCCTCCGTACAGGGAAGCAAAAAGGCAGGGCTAATGAGGTGGAACAAAGCTAAAAGATGTGAGGAAGGGCCTAATAGAAGAGGGACTAATAGGGAGCTTGGCCAAGGGGAAAAGGGAGCCAGGGTGTAAGCGGGGCTCATGAGTAAGAGAGGGCCGGAGTAAAGGGGCGGGGCTTTGGATGAAGGTGGGGGTGGGGCTAAGGAGAGGAGCTGGGGCTGGAAACCGCTGCTGTGAGACTGGGGCCAGAGGGAGGAGCAAAGGTACTAAAAAGAGGAAGCTCCAGGAAATGTGATTTTTAAAGAGAGAGGTCGTCAGGAAATGGGGGCAGAGCTATACCCTCCTGCAGAGCCACCCTGTATCCCTGCCAGGATCTCACACTGAAGACCCAGCTAGAGGCAGTAAATGGAAAGAAGAAGCCTGCCCTGGAGGTGTTCGCCCATGCCTTGCGCTTCTTCAAGGAGCATGCTCTTCAGGTGCTCTGCAGCCCTGTCCCTGCCAACTAGGGTTGGGAACCCAGGGCCATCTTTTCCCTTCATCCTATCCTGTCCACCCAATGGGTAGCCACTGCCAGAGGTCAGAGGTCATCTTCCCCAGTCCCCTTCCTTCCTATCTGATACAGCCTGCAGTAAGCCACACAGGTGGAAGAGGGTATTCTTCCATCTCAGCTAGGCAGTCCTTCCTGTGGTTCAGTTAGTTCCTCCAGCTTTCATAGAGGGCTGAGGATCCCCCCAAGCCAGCTGATCCCTTCACTTCCCTCTCCTGCTCCAGGAACTGAGAGAGCAGTGCCCATCACTGCCAGAGAAGGACACTGTGCGCTGGGTATTGACGGTGCCTGCCATCTGGAAACAGCCTGCCAAGCAGTTCATGCGAGAGGCTGCCTACCTGGTGAGGATGTGCAGGTGGGGCAGAGTACACCAATCAGGAAGGCCCTGGGGATGGCCCCAAACCCTCATTTACCCCACCCTCCTTGGGAGCACAGAGTCATTGTTTAAAGACCTCCAGCCTTCTGCTGGGAATTTTGGAGAGGATTGTTGCCACCAGGGGAACGTGTGAGCCTATGGGAACAGGGCACAGATGGACAAGAGACACAGGTCAGGCCTGCACAGACAGTGTCTTAAGTCAGGTTTCCTAGAAACAGACCCCAACATGCAGAATCTTGTGCATGTGGTCTATTAAAGAAGGACTCTCAGGAGAAGGGGTGGAGCAGGACAGAAGAAGCTGAGCAAGGATGTTGTCTTGGCTGGAGTCTAGCCTCTGCCTGCTCCCATGGAGAGCCACAGGGGAAGAGCTGTAGCACAGAGTTGGCCACAGTGAGGCAAGATGCAGCTTCTTGTCAGTCCATATCAGTCTGGGAGAGTGGGAGGGAAACTTCTCCAAGTAAAGCCTTTTCCCATTCACCTGAGGGTGGTTGTCTAGAGGAGGGGATAACTGTGCAACAAGAACAGCTGACACAGTGATGGACAGGACACCTAGAACACACACTTCTGCTGGCATCAGTATTTTCAGGAGCACCCTGCTCAGCTCCATAAGCTGGTGCAGGGGAAATAGGATTATGAAACTATGAAGGGAAGTGATTCTGGCCAATGTGTACAGGGCTTCCTACCACAGAGGAAGACCTCTGTGACCTGTTTGACCTCTGCTCAAAGGTCTGCAGAAAGGGATGTGGAGGGCCCAGATGTGCCCCTCTCCAGTGGAGACAGAGAGAGGGCTTAGGCTTCCAGCACAAGACTAATTCTGGGGCCTTGCAGGACAGACCCTAGGGTATCCAAAAGGGACCTCAAACCTGCCTGTGGACTCTTCTGGGTGATACCAGGCTCCCCAACCTCCCATGCCTGTGGACCAGGCATGACCTAGGGGCCAGGTCTGTAAGTGCCTACACTTGTCAATGGAAGTAACTAACCCTGAGTATGGTGGGCATATCCCTGCTCAAATTGGAATACTGCAAGGCTGTCTCCAGCCAGAACAAACACCCCCCACCCCATTGACCTCTGTCCATTTATCCGCCCTGCTTCCTCCCACACTGTTCCCTGGCTGCCAGCTCAGGAAGGGCTGGCCCTGGGCAGGAAGTCTACATTCCTACCCATATCCCCCTCCCCTATCTTGTCAGAATGTAGAGGACCCCACAAAACCATAAAGTACTTCCCACAGGGATCCCTTGCCCTGATGCAGGAAATAACCAATCTCCATCTCAAGTGGTTGTCTCCTCACAAATGGCCTGTCCTGGAATTTCACTGCTTCCTTCCTACTATATCAGATTCCCTGGGACCAAAGTTCTCCTGAGAGTAGAGTGGCCTGTGACTCTGTGACCTGGTACCAGCCTGGTGGAGAAAGAGGATTCAATGAGCTAAACAGGGCTCCCCATCATCTCTTCTGAGTCACTATACTCCCCACACTGTGCTAGAGTCTCTGCTAACACCCCTAGCCAGCATGCAGTTAGCCATGCCAGCACCTGAGAAGAGGGACCTTACTGCAGCTCTGCCATCTTGGGAAGCTAGAATGAACAGATCCCAGGCATTCTAGGTTTGCACTCTGGTCTCTTTCTGCTAGGTAACCCCTTGGCATCCTTACCCATGCTGATGGCCCTCCATACCCTGATCACATGAGGCAGGCTATGAGGTAGCTGCAAGTTTATGCAGGATGGAGGGGACTCCAGCCTAGTACAGGTGGAGCATGGTGGGGGAGGTGGTGGGAGCCCCACAGGGAGTGCAATCAGGTCCCCACCCTGGAGTGTGATCTTGGATATAACAGCCCACCACCCATACCTAGGCTGGACTGGTGTCTCGAGAGAATGCAGAACAACTACTCATCGCCCTGGAGCCTGAGGCTGCGTCTGTGTACTGTCGCAAGCTGCGTCTTCACCAGCTCATGGACCTGAGCAGTCGGGCCCCGGGTGGTGGGCGCCTGGGCGAACGCCGCTCCATCGACTCCAGCTTCCGGCAGGGTGAGCTGCCTGCAGGAGCATCACCCATGCTTGCAGGGTCATAGGGACACTGGGGCCAAAGGCTCAGCCATGTCCAGGATGAAGGGCAGGTAGCTCCCAAACCTGGAAGAGCCCAAACTCAGCTGGTAGAGACATCTGTGTGGAGTCAAGCCTGAGGAAGGGAAGCATTGCCCTGCTCAGAGGAACCGTGTCTAAGTACTGGCCAATGCTCTGACCTGGGGGAGCCCAACCTGAGGGTGTAGACCTCTGTCCTACAGGAACAGGGTCTGACGAGGGTAGGACCACCCTAGAGAAGATCCTTGGGTACTGACAAAGGAGGAAGTAAGCCCCCACCCAGAGTTGAAGGGGTAGGTCTTAAGGAGCTTTCCCTCAAACAGCCACTGCATCAGCTGCCTCTCCCTCCCATCCCTGCACATCAGGTACTTCTCCAACCTGCTTCCCTCTACAGCTCCAAGCTCCTGCTGCCAGGACCCAGCACCATGGCCAAGGACAGTAGAGGTCAACCTTGGTCATCCTCCCAAATGCAACTCCCATTGCAAGGAGAGGCCTTAAGTCCTAAGCACCCCCTGAGACTCCTCAAGACCTAACCCCTACAGTACCTCTAAATCCAGATTTTGCCATGGCCTGAACCCTCCTGCATTATGCGACAGCCATGTGTCCAGAAATTCTTCCCCCCAGCTGTCAGATACAGTGCATGGGTTTTGGAGTTCAGCACTGCCCTCTCCTCTCCTCTGTCTGGGCAGGGTTGGTTGGTATTTCAGGAGCACTGGCTACTCTGGGTGTTCACAGAGGGCCTTGGTAGGGTGAGGGGAGCTGAACACAGTAGTTGTAGCACTTCCTTTTAATCTCACTTCCTGCTGATCCCTGACCCTCAGCCCGAGAGCAGCTGCGAAGGTCCCGCCACAGCCGCACGTTCCTGGTGGAGTCTGGTGTAGGAGAACTGTGGGCAGAGATGCAAGCAGGTATGGGGGCGGAGGAATGGAGAGATACCCTTGACCCTTGTATGGCACCTTACACTGATGGGAAGAAAGGCACATTTGCGAAGCCCCCGTCTTCTTCCTTCTTCCTCTGGACCTAACCTGGCAGTCCTCTCACAGACAGCTGCATTCCCATCCACTCACAGCCGCGCCCCTAACTCCTTCTCTGGGGAATTCTCTGCGGGCTCTGGGGTGGAGTTGCAGAGCCTCTGGAACCATTTCACTGCCATACTTTGTGTCCATATCTGGTGGCCTGAGTTTCATCTACCTAAAGCCCCTCACGTCCCTCCCCTGCCCGCCCGTCCGCCCTCCCACAGGCAGCGCTGGGGACCTGGGGCAGGGTTGAGACTAGGCGAGGCTGAAGGGGGCACCAGGCTGAGGGTGACCACGAGACCACGAGTGTGTCCGCGCTCACTACCGCAGGAGACCGCTACATGGTGGCAGACTGCGGCGGAGGTACCGTGGACCTGACCGTGCACCAGCTGGAGCAGCCCCACGGCACCCTCAAGGAGCTCTACAAGGCGTCTGGTGAGTGGCCTAGCAGCGACCCTGGCACCTTGAGCGCCCCCACCCCTGTCCCCACCAACGCCCTCTGGCGATCCGCCCCGACGCCTTCCGCCCTATCCCAGGAGGCCCTTATGGAGCGGTGGGCGTGGACCTGGCCTTCGAAGGGCTGCTGTGCCGCATATTCGGCGAGGACTTCATTGCCACCTTCAAAAGGCAACGGCCGGCAGCCTGGGTAGATCTGACCATCGCCTTCGAGGCTCGCAAACGCACTGCCGGCCCGCACCGTGCAGGGGCGCTCAACATCTCGCTGCCCTTTTCTTTCATCGACTTCTACCGCAGGCAGCGGGGCCACAATGTAGAGACGGCCCTGCGCCGAAGCAGGTGGGTCGGGGCCCTGCAGGCTCAGGGAGGGTTTGCTGATGATGGAAATGCCCCAGCAAGGGAGGGTCTTGGGCCTCAGGGAGCAGGGGTAGGGGTCTACCTTATTCATCCCACACACCCCTCATGCGAGCCCAGGAAGCAGGTTTCGCCCCCTCAATGCAAAGCCTGAAACGGGGCAAGAGGTAGAATCACAGGCGGGCGCCAAAGTCTGTCTCCTCCCTGGCATCACCACTCCCAACCCTACTCCCGGCCACAATGCCCTGCCAGCCAGTGCTCCTTGGCTTTTCTGCACAGAAACAGAAAGGAGAGGCCCCTCTCCTGGGACCTCATGGGCGTGAACATGGAGCAGACTGGTGGCTAAAATCCCTGGGACCGTGGAGTGGGGCTAAAAGCTAACAACCAGCTGGCGGAATATACACACACAACTGGTGGTCAGTCCCCAGCCACATCTACCCCAAGGCAGGGTAGGGAAGGAGGACAGACACCAAGCTGGGGCAAGCAGCTGGGCTCTGATACAGGGCCTGTTTCCCCTTCACCACCTACAGCGTGAACTTCGTGAAGTGGTCCTCACAGGGGATGCTCAGAATGTCGTGTGAGGCCATGAACGAGCTCTTTCAGCCCACTGTCAATGCCATCATCCAGCACATAGGTGAGCACCTGATCTCTAGTCCTCCATTCATTCTCACATACACACCCAGTGCAATAGTTGCCCTATCAAACCCCTGGAAACCTCCATACACTGGGATGAGACCCAAAATCATTGGAACACCTGAAGGACAAAGTCTGGTGGTGATTATGAGCCAAGAGACATGATGTATAGTCTTAGCCAAGTTAAAGAACTTCTGGTGCCTCCGTTTCCCCATTTATAAAATGAGGTGATGGTCTTGGGTTCCCAAAAATGTTATCACAAGAGATAAAATGAACTTAAGTATCTAGAGTAAGCAGTGTCTTTCACACATGGTCTAGGTGTTTAATACATGTCCCTTGCCCTCCAGGTTGTGGTGGGAGAGAAGAGGGGAGTGTGAATGTTGGGGAGATGGGGCCCACAAGGATTGCCAAGAGCCCTCCTCCATGAAAGCACTCAGCGTTATTCGTCAGAAGTGGATTGTCCTGTAATTCAAATGGCTAGTTTCTAGTTGCTAGGAGGGCACAGGCGAGGGAGAGGCCTCAGTGGCAGGAGCGGTGGTCTCAGTGGCACGCTCTGAGGGCTCTTTCTCTGTCACCTTCCCCTCCACCAGAGGCGCTGCTCGCGCGGCCCGAGGTGCAGGGCGTGAAGCTGCTGTTCCTGGTAGGCGGCTTCGCCGAGTCAGCTGTGCTACAGAACGCGGTGCAGACAGCACTGGGTGCCCGCGGCCTGCGAGTAGTAGTCCCACACGACGTGGGCCTCACCATCCTCAAGGGGGCTGTGCTCTTCGGCCAGGCGCCCGGCGTGGTGCGGGTGCGTCGCTCGCCTCTCACCTATGGCGTAGGCGTTCTCAACCGCTTTGTGGCTGGGCGCCACCCGCCGGAGAAGCTTCTGGTGCGCGATGGCCGTCGCTGGTGCACCGACGTATTCGAGCGCTTCGTGGCCGCGGAGCAGTCGGTGGCCCTGGGCGAGGAGGTGCGGCGCAGCTACTGCCCCGCGCGCCCCGGCCAGCGGCGAGTGCTCATCAATCTGTACTGCTGCGCCGCCGAGGACGCGTGCTTCATCACCGACCCGGGCGTGCGCAAGTGCGGCGCGCTCAGCCTGGAGCTCGAGGCCGCCCACGGCGGTCCAGACACAGCCGGCGCGCCCCCTGGCCGCCGCGAAATCCGCACAGCTATGCAGTTTGGCGACACCGAGATTAAGGTCACCGCCGTCGACGTCAGCACGAATCGCTCGGTGCGTGCAGCCATCGACTTTCTTTCCAACTGACGGCGCGCAGGCGCCGCACCAGCCCCCTCAGTCCGGCCCCCTTTCCTTCCCAGTGTCAGGGGGCGGGGTAGGGCGGAGCGGAGGAACCCGCAAGTTCAGAAATCTTTGCCACTTTCCCCGCCTCCAACCCGCGGAGTTGAGGTCGTGGGAGGTTGGATGCGTACACAACCAGACTCTGGCTTTTGCGGTAGGGCCCTGTCCGCTGACTGGAAGGCTAAAAGGACCCGTCAAGCACTGAGTGGTTATGGGATACTTAGAGGAGGCTTGCCAGACCATGCGCCCAGCGTGGCAGGGGGTTTGCGACTCCGAAAGCAACAACGGAAGACCAAGCCCTGGCCTAAAATTGGGAAACTTGGCCTTAATGTGCCAGGCAGCCGGGAAGCTGTGCAGGACCAGTTCCTGATGGGCTGGAGCTCCCCACAAAATAGGCTCAGCCCCTACAGGGAGGAGGGCAGAGCAACTCTGTGTATTGGGTAAATGACTGAAATGGACACTAGAGGGACACATGTAGTAGCACCTTCCTGGGTGTGGCACTAACCACACAAATGTGACTGTTTATTGTATAAAGGGCAGTAGCTAACAAATGGGAAGGAGAGTACATTATTGCAGGGAAGGGGGTTAGGAGGGGATGTGGAGTTCCAGGCAAAACAATCTGGGAAGGCTCCAGGGGCAACTGATAAATGACCCACCTGCACACCACCCCAGCCATGGAAGGGCAGCTGGAAGGCGGAAAGGAGGACACACGGAGCATCGAGGGCTGGTCCCAGCACTGCCATTAACTCAGTGCCAGGAGGACATTCTGACATGGATCTCAGTTTCCCCAAATGTGAAATGTCAGACACACTTCTCCAACCATGATATGTAACAGTCCCACCTGCCTGAGAACCCGAAGGTGACAATAAAGCATTTAGGCTCAAGGGGAAGCCATAGCCTTCTGGTACTGCATGAGTGGGGACCCTAAAAGTGGGAGTAGTGCAAGGGCCTCTACTGCTAGAGAAGGGAGAACTGTTTCAGCTGTGCACACGGCAGGGGACTGGCCAGAAGGGGGTGCTGCTGTCTCCCTGTTAAGCATCCCAAACAGCCCTTCCCCTCCTTAAGACCTCTGTCTGGGCTGGACAAGAAGCCCTCCCCATCCAGATGAACTGTCTTGGCAAGCAGTCCCTGAACTAAAATGTCACCACCTGTGCATACTTTGGAGGCTAGGCACCATGCAGTGCCCGTCTCCTGAAAGAATGAGTTTACCCAAGTCTTCCTATGACCCATCTGCAAAGGATTGGGCATTCTCTGGACCCCAGAGAACACAAATCCAGCTGGCCTCTAGTATCCACTGGAAGTTTTATTTCTTTAGGGTTCTATCCCAACCAGTTGTTTAAAAACCAAGAAACAGACCTGAGGGGTAGGAGTTGGGGACCGCACCTCCCTCCTGCTCACTGTGGACAACAGTGGGGAAGAGGGAGAGGCAGGAGAGGTGCCGAAGCGAGAGCAGCAGCAGAAATGGGGCAACGATATCACAGAGCCAGCTCCATCCTCTCCCAGACCCTGGACCCCCTATGGCTTAGGGTGGAGATTGGGTAAAACCCACCCCAGACCTCTCTCTTCCTCAAACAGCCTCCTTGTGGGCTCAACCCATTTCCTCCAGCAGGGGACTGAAGCACACAGAGAGGAGGAAGTGGGAGAGGAGGACTCAAGAGAGGCAGGGTGGTGGCACAAACGAAGGCAGAGGTGAGACACATGGGTGGAGGCCCCTGAACAGCCACCCCCACACCCAACCTGGGGAGGGGTGAGGAAGCCACAACCATCACGCAGCATGTTGGGGAGACGAGGCGAGGTTTAAGGCTGAGGGGCCCTGAGGCAGGCAGGGTTGCCAGCCTCAGTCGAAGCCATGCCAGTCACTATGCTCGGAGTCATATTCCAGCTCAGCGCCCACACACTTGACACCGTCCAGCAGCATGGGTGTGCCGTGGTGCCGGTCTGTAAAGCAAGGATGCAAGTGGGTGTGCCATGCAGCGCCCATGGCCCCACTCACACGGCCCACTCCAAGGAGACCCCTCCCCCTTCCCTCAGAGACCGGCTGAGGGGAAACAGCCAAGGAGGTTGGGAACCCCAATTCCCTTTTTCAGACCCGGCTGCCAGAGGATTAAAAGCCCTGTGGCCAGGGTTGCACCTCCCTTCTCCCGACAGACCCACTCCTTGTGCTCTCACCCATGACGCGGGCCTGCACGACCACTCGCACGAAGGTGCCTGCACCCCCTTCACAGGCTAGCAGCATCTCCTCTTTGAGCACGCCCTCCTTGTGCGCTGAGTACTCGCACTTGACGCTATAACCTGCCCGGGCACAGGGGCAGGCAATTCGCATCTCCCTTAGCCTCCGATCCCACCCCCAGGACCAACTGGTCCCCCACCCAATACCAGACATGCTGAGTCTCCCCCAGAAAGGTGCAGGGGTGTCCCTGCTGGAGCCCAGTGAACCATGGTCCCCAAGGGTTGCAGGCCTCAGAAAATTCCCATACTTTAGTGAGTTCCAGTTGCCTCTGGTCTATACCCCGGTATAGCTCCAATAGTGAAGCTAGGTCAAACTTAGGCTTGTAAAACAAATGCCCAATGACTGCCCCAAAAGGAAAGCAGAGAGATGGCAATGAGGAGGGAAGGGGGCATAGCAGGCTCGGAGTGGGTCAGGTGGCAAGGGGCAAAAGCCTAGGGGGGAGGTCTCACACAATCCACTGTAGGGCAAGGTCATGGGGTAGAGACATGAAACTCAAGCTGCAGCTCTGGGAAACTGACACCCTAGTCTCTGCCAGGATAGGGTGGGGGTGGAGAAGGGCCAAAAGCCAGTTTGCAGAGAGATGCAGCCTGAAACCCAAGGATCAGAAATGGTACATCTTAGGAGTTAGCCACAAACTTCTCATGGCTCCAGCAGGGTTGTCTTGAGGGGCAGGTGGGAGGGAGAACTGGAGGCTTAAAGCTAGTTTTTCAGTGGCTCCCAACTCAGTTACCTCGCCCCTGAGGTAACTATCATATGGTAGGCAGATGCAGGCCAATGGTGTGAGCTCATGAGCATCCGTCCAGGAGTGCATGAGGCCTGGGGCATGGGACCTGCCAAGTTGCCATGCTACAAGATCATAAAGAGGTACCATGTCCCTGGCTTGCTGAGCTGCCCACCCACCACAGATGGGGGGAAGGGAGCACCCCACATTCTCACTCCCACTCACATCCAACCCCTGCTGGAGAAGAGGACGCACCTTCAGAGGTGGGCACAACGCCAAGGAGCTTGAGGTGCAGGCTAGGGACAGGTGCCTCATGGACATCCTTGCTCAGCCTGCGCACTGGAGGCAGAGTGAACGTAATCTCATACCTGTGCAGGATCTTCAGGAAGCCAACCTGCAGCAGGGAGCAGGTGGGGGGAGGCAGCTTCACTTACTGCTTCCCCCAGGGCCCACCCAATTGTGCTGCTTATGATCCTTGTGGCCCCAGCACATTTCCCTGAGAGCCCAGGAAACCTAACTCCCTCCACCACTCCAGTTGGTCCACCACTGATGGCTCCAGACCCTCTGACAAAGCCCCTTACCTGGAAGACCTCA
The DNA here is from genome assembly GCA_963573935.1 of Arctocebus calabarensis. Lineage (NCBI taxonomy): Eukaryota > Metazoa > Chordata > Mammalia > Primates > Lorisidae > Arctocebus > Arctocebus calabarensis. The sequence goes on along the minus strand of CAUYON010067388.1, from coordinate 39,506 downwards.
TCCCCTCAACTGGGCAGATTCTTTAGCATCTGGCTCATGGATCCCACATCCACATGACCCATTTTATAGATGAGAAAATGGAAGCCAGAAAATGTCTAGCCAGAGGCCACACAGCATGGCCAAGATAAAGTCTTCCCTAGACCTCTTGACCACTCCTGCCATGCATCATAGAGAAAGGGCATGGGCCATTCAAAGGAGAAGATCAAATCCTATGGCACAGGCCATCACCTACCACAAGCCAGCAGCCCATACTCAGGGACTCTGGTCCCCCCATCACTCATTTGGTGACACCAAGCAACACAACATGGGATGAGGGATGAGATAGAATTAGATAAATGGACACTAGTCCAGCTGTGCCAGCCCAGAGCTGGCCAACAGGCTGGGCACCAGGCATTGACCAAGGGCTTCTGTCTGCGCTGCTGGCACCTGACCATGGGTGCCTGTCTGCCACTCAAAGGCTCACTGGGCCTACCCCTACTCGTGACCCAAACAATTTCTGTTGTTCATACACAGCGCTTGGCAACTTATGTCCTCTGAGACAAATGCCATTCTTGGAAACTCCATGGGTGTGAGGGGTCATAAGCCAGGCTGACTGCTGAGCAGGGTGGCTGATGGGAGTGTAGTGTAGCTTACAGAACATACAGACTCTGGCTTACAGTTCCTATGGCTGAACAGCCTGCCCCTGGAGATCAGTCAGGAATGCCTGCACTGAGTTTAGCCTTTCAGTGGGACCAGACTGACATCACCACATAAACCTCAATCTATGTGACCCTTCACACTCTGCTAGTAGAGGGCACACCTCTCAGGAAGGCTTTCTGGCTGCACCTACCAACTAACCCACTGACCCAGCTGCACCACTTGCAGAATTTTCCAGGAGAAACTCTAACAGATGTACAAAGAAAAAAAAAAAAAATACTCATCACTACCTTCTTTGTATAACAGTGAAAAACAGAAACAACCGTAACACCCAGGAATAGGGAACTAACTAAATCAGTGATGACACATATAACGGAATACCAGGCAGTTATAAAATCTCATGGAAAATTATTTACTGACACATGCAGGAGACAGTTCACAACAGAAGCAGGCAAAAAACAGCATGTACACTGTGATACCAGCTTTCATTTTTGGAAACAAAGATTGAGTAAAAGCTGGAATGACAGACATCAAAATAACCATGGTTATTTCTGGGTAGTATGATTGTGGGTACCCTTACATTCTTTGCACTTTTCCCTATCTTCCAAATTTCATCTAATAAATATGAGTAGGTTTTGCAGTGGGGGGAGGGAGCTATTTTTTTTTTTTTTTTTTTTGTAGAGACAGAGTCTCACTTTACCACCCTGGGTAGAGTGTTGTGGTATCACACAGCTCACAGCAACCTCCAACTCCTGGGCTTAAGTGATTCTCTTGCCTCAGCCTCCCCAGTAGCTGGGACTACAGATGCCTGCCACAATGCCCGGCTAAGGAGGGAGCTATTTTTAAAAGTTCTGGTTCACTCTGTTTATCCCCTTGGGGCAGCTGTTAGCTGAAGGAGAAGGCCCCTCCTCAGGGCCATCTCCAAGGACCAGACCGCTGCCCCCATTCCCCCAAGGACACGCCTGCTCAACTCTGGACCCCTGGTTTACACTGCCCTAATGAAGTCTTCAGTCCCTATTTTCTCCAATCCAGCCCATCCAGAGACTTTCTCCTGCCCCTTTCCAAGTAGATGTGGGATCCAATGGTGCCCCAGCAGCTGAAGGATACAAGCTGGAGGGTGTGGGACGTGTGGCCACAAGGAGAAGTAGATGCTCCACCAAGCAGAAAATGGTGATATTCACTACTACAAAGAGCCTAATCATCCAGAAATTTGGCAAAAAAGGGTTAAAAAAGTCACACCTTGTTATTTCCATAATTAGCTTCACACCTGTATGGAACATATGTGAACACTCTCCACTTGAAAGAAGAGAAACTGATGTGACCTCTCTCAGGTCACAGAGTCAGAATGGCTAGCCTAGACTTGAATCTAGGCCTGTGACACCACAGCCTTGACAAGTGCCTTCCAGTGCCATTGTCTGGATGAGGCTGATGACAATAGCTCTGCTCACCTTGATTCAAGTGACATTGTAAATGTGCTCCTTTCATTGAAATCTCACCCGCTCCCACTTTATAGCTGGGGAAGCCAAGGCTCAGGGAGGGGCAGACACATGTCTGCTGAGAGGAGAGAGCACAGGCAGACCCACGAAGCTGGTAGAGCCAGGAGGAGCTAGAGGAAGGAGACAGGAAATGAGGCTGGTGACAGGGCAGGTGTGTACGCACCTTGACCAGAAAGCTGCTCTCACTCTCCTGGGTGACCATGACCACTGAGTCATGCAGCTTCTCATCAAAGTGGACATGGCTCTGGGAGCCTTCTGCATCATGGCCTGCCGTGAAGCGGATACTCCGGACTCTGGGCTTGTTGCCTAGGAAGAGTGGGAGAGGGCTCCAGTGGCTGCTAGCTTCCCCTGATCCCAGGAAACTACTTCCCCTTATCCTCTCCCCACCCCCAAGACTGCCCTTGACACCACCCAGTACCTACTGGCTGGGCTCCTTTCAGGTTAGGAAGATACTGGTAATCATGAGGCTTGAGGCCCCTGTACTGTCTCTATCTGCCAAGTTCTCCCACAGAAATGCCCCTCCCTACTACAACATGGGGGATTGACTAATATGACCCCTTACTTGGAAGGGATGAGGCTGGTGCCAGAGATGGGAAGGGACAATCCCCCAGACTCACCAAGACTGGGGAGTGCAGGGCTCAGCCCAGGGCCCTCCCCCATTAAGCCCCTGTCTACCCTCCTGACCACCCTACTGTGGCAGGGTAGGGACAGGAATAGGCTCTAGAAAACCTGCTTGGGGTAGGAGAAAAAGAGAGGTCACAAAACATACTTATCCCACCTAGAAGGGCCTGTGGCTCCCACTAAACCCCACTGCTCACCAACAGGTAAGAAGAAGGAACCCAGGGGGGCGCCAGAGCCTATTCCACCCAGAGACTTCCTCCCTCTGCTCAGCCCACCAGCAAAGCCCTCAGCTGAGCCTGAGCTAGGTCAGATTCTCCAGGGCCAGAAAGGCAGAGGGTTGAAAAAGCAGGGTGGTGCAGAACCCCCTGAGGGCCTGGGCTAATTGGACACTTGGGTTGGGGGAGGTTGAGAACATGACCCTGACCCCCAGTCCTGAGGGGTCCCAAGAACCCTGCTCAGAGTCCTTTGGGTGGGAGGGCCTGCCTGCCTTGGGTCTGGCTCTGGGACAGCAAGCAGAGACCATCCACATCCCTCAGACTGACCCTCAAATCTTACTATGTCTCCTTTGCCAAAGACCCTCCCTCCATTAGCCCCTCTGGACTCTGAATGAAATCCAAGTTCCCTTCCACAGGCTACTATGACCTTGCCTAGGCCTCATCACAAGCCCCTCATGCCCCACCAACCCCCATAGTGGACAGGGGGCTGGAACACAGGAACATAAGAGCACACACCTCCACAGACCAGCATGCCAAAGAGCTGCTAGCAGGGGTCCCAGAACCTAGCACAAACCCTAGTGTATTCTGAATTACACACACACACACACACACACACACACAGAGCCAACAAAGATTGCTGCAACAATGAAACACATCTACAGCAATGACTCTCCTTACTAGGACCCACTGGAAGAGTGTGTGCAAATTCTGCCAGGCAAGGAAAGAACTTACCCTTGTTGGCTGCAGCCATGGACGCCCTCCCTGCCACGGGGCGAGACACAAAGCTCCTGCCAGACACCACCACTCAAGCTCAGCAGCCTCCCATGCTCCAAGGACACCAGCAGGAGCCTAAAGAATGGGGAGGGTAGAGAAGGCAGCGGTCAGGGTCACTATGGGGGAAAGCAGAGGAGCTCCCTTTAGGAAACCCCTGCTGCTCCCAGCAGCCTAAGTGGCACCTGCATCCACCAGCCTAGGGACTTCTGCCCTATTTTCCACCCACTGCCCACATTCACCAAGAGCCTTCACCCTTGCCTGACGCTGCACTGACCCAGAGCCCTGCCAGCATGTGCCCCTTCCAGGTGCCAAAGGACTCTTATGCCCAGCCTGCCTGAGGCTGGCAGGAAGAGCAACCTGGAAGGGAGGGAGACTTTACTGGTATCTTCCAGGGGCCAGTTCTGGTGCTGCTGACTCCGAAGGCTAGGTCTGGAGGACACATTATTCAGGTCATACACCCAGTGCACCAAGGGGAGAGCTGACAGTATGCTTGGTGGTGGACAGGAATGGGGACCACATAAAATGAACATGTACTCAGAGCTTTCCTTCCTGGTCATCTGTCAGGGCCATATACAGAAGAGATGCCCATGGAAGGGGTGTGCCCCCATCTTAACCCACCATTTGGACCCTGGCCTGAGCCCCAAGGCTGCCTCCCAGCTCTGTTCCCCAAGGCAGCTTCCATGTGCCCCAGGGAGCCTCCAATGAGCTGGGCTGGGACCATCTAGGCATCAAAAAGAATGAGAGCAACTGATAGAAACAGACAGCACACATAAATGCAGAGCGTCCACAGAGATTATTAAAAATGGAGAAAGCACTAGGCGTTGTGGTGGGCACCTATAATCCCAGCTACTTGGGAGGCTGAGACAAGAGAGTCTCTTAAGCCAGTGGTTCTCAACCTTCTTAATGCTGCAACCCTTAAATACAGTTTAATACAGTTGAGAACCGCTGGCTTAAGCCCAGGAATCTGAGGTTGCTGTGAGCTGTGATGCCACAGTTCTCTACTCAGGGCGACAGCTGGAGACTCTGTCTCAAATAAAAAATAGTATTGACTGGGCATCCTCATCTCTTTCTCATTCTAGAGGGAAAGCTTTCAATATTTTATAATTTTTAATTTAGTTACACCCGATGAAGATTTAAATATTTTATTAATAAGTATAATATTTACTGTATTTTTGTAGATATTATTTATCAGAATAAATACATGCTATTCTCCTATTCTTAATATGCTAAGAGTTCTTCTCATAAATGAGTGTTAAGTTTTATCAAAAACATTTTGTGCCTTACCAATTTTCCCCCTTTTATTTTGTCAATGTGGTAAGTAACATTAATTTTCAAACGTTAAACAAACTTTTCATTCCTAGAATAAACTTCCTTTGCAAAGAAAAAAAAATGGAGACAGCAAAACACACAAACCCAAACCCTCATTTGTCACCACTGAAGGTAGCAATGCCCCTAACTTTCCTCTGAAAACTGGCAACTGAAAAGGAATAATTCAGCCTGTCTCTTGGCCTTTCTTGGAACTAAAGTGCCCTGGTGGTTGACAGAAAACCACTTTAAGGAAGAATTCTTGCTAATAAATAACAAAGGAATGGCCAAATGCTAAGTCATTCTGCAACCCCTAAAGAAACAAATGCTGGAGGCACCAAGAGGCAGTGGATGCTAAACCCTGAGGAGAAAGTTGAAGGGACAAATATACTTACAAAGGCCTGAGTGCCTTCGACAGGTGACCTTGCGCTATTCTTACAGTAGAATAACACATATTTGCAATAAAGGGATGTGACCACACCCAGTCACATATGGGTCCGTCTCTCCTCACTCTCTGTAGGACACCCTGATGTACTGATGCCTCCTGACATAAGGCAGCCCAAAGTCACAGCATCACTGACAAAAATCAAATCCACCCTTCTGCTGAACATGTTTAACCTGGATCTAAAAACAAGCCTCTAACTCCAACTTCTCATATACTTCAAAATACAGAGAATGCTAGAACAAATTAAATGACTGCACAAGAAAGCAATGAGATAAACCCAGAAGGCAAGGATGACTGACCTGCTTTGTTTTGTTTTTTCAAACTGCAAGAATTAATAAAAAGGAAAGATTGCTTTACATGTGGAAACCAACAGTTGCCACCTGATTTTTGTAAATAATATGTTAGTAGAACACAACCAGGCTCATTTGTTTACATGCTGTTTATGACAGCTTCTGCACCAAAACAAGATTAGTTTAAGTAGTTCTGACAGAGACCAAAGTCTAAACTATTTACTGTCTGGCCCTTCACAGAAAAAGTTTGCCAACCTCTGTGAACACACTTCAGAGACCAAGAAGGCAAGAGAATCTTCAGGGCAAATGACCTGTTTTTTTTTCACCACATCAGCTGCAAGAAGAAAAGTTAAGTGGGGGAGGAGGTTTCTATCTAATTATAAAAAAGACATTTTCTTTAACCGAGATGGTCTTTAAAGAAAAAGAAAAACATTAGTTAAATAAACAAACACTGGGAGATAATCATGAAATGTGAATGACGGAATGAGATGACACTAAGGAATGAGTTGATTTTGTTAGGTGAGATTGTGGAATTATATTATGTAGAGAAGTACCTACTTATTTTTTTCAGAGACAAACACACAAGTAGTTAGATATGAGTGACCCATGAGTAACCTTGGCTAGTCAGCCCAGGAACTGAGGAGAAGCCACAGGGCAGCCTTAAAGTCTGGGGCTGGGCCTACTGAGAGCATGACTTTGAGGTCCCTCGGGTGCCGAGCTGCCCTGGAACAGTTATGACCTTACCTCCCTCCCAACTTCTCAGTTCCACAGAGTGCATCCAGGCCCAAGCTCCACCTCATGGGCAGGGTGTTCAGAGCCTGGGTAGCAGGAGCTCTGGTATAAGGAGGCCAAGAGAGATGCAGGCAAGGGCAAGTCTTGGCATCTGGAATGCAGGAGCAGCCAGGGTACGAACAGCCCCAGGCCAGCACCAAGATGGGTTCCCAGGTCCCAGCCTGAGGTTCAGGGAGGGGATCTATGACCTACTCACCTCTGGCGATCTGGGGTTAGTCATCTCAACCCTGAAATGCTCAGTTTGTGAAAGAGCTTGACCTCAGAGCCTGCCTCCTAACCCACCTACCCTATTCCAGCTACCCCCTGAAACTGTGGACTCAAAGCATGTGACAAATGGCCAAGTGCAAAGGTGCCAGGCCCTCCTCAGACCTTGCAGAGCCTACTCCGGCCATACCTCTGCAGCCATGGGGCATTGACAGTCCAATGTCCAAGTCCTCCTATCTCCCAGGACACTTCCTGGAGGCCCAGGTGAAACTCTTTTTTTTTTTTCAGAATATAAAAGTATAAATTTATTTTATTTTAGAGAGAGAGAAGAGAGTGGGGGAAGAGATGAGAAAGAGACAGAGAAGAAAGCAGAGAGCAAGAAGTGAGAGAGGAAAAGATTGGGGATGGGGAGAAAAGGAGTGAGAGAATGGTGTGGCACCCCTAAGAAAGAAAGGAAAAATGCTGGCCCCAGGTGAAACTCTTAACCAGGGTGAGCAAAGGCTTCAGGGGCCCTTCTCACAAAACACTCTGGCCCACTGCCTAGCCCCTGCCTACTTTGCTCTGGACAGCCCCTTAGCCCAGAATAATCCCTTGTCCTTCTCCGGGAACAAACCTCAAATGGGGTCTCAGCAACCCCTCCCTCCCCACCCAAATTTCACAATAAGACTGAAACTCTTTACAAGATCCCCTTTCTCATGTCTGGGATCATTTGTTATCTGTCTTAGCCACCTTATAAGGGCAGTGACAGTGTTTTTGCCAAGCCCTATGTCCCCAGCACTGGGTGCAACCCCTTGTGCTCACTGTATATTCGTTGACTGAACAAGTGCAAAAGGGGAGCCCAAACAGGGAGCTTGGCCAGGCCCTCCAGGCAGATGTGTTGTAGTCAGGGCAGCCTCTGTACTGGAGACACTCAGGAAGCAGAACTCCCATCCCACTCTCTTAGCCAACCCCTACCCTACAGGGTGCTCTCCTCCCCCTCACAGAGCGTGACCTCCCAAAGGGCATTCCTTCCACTGCCCTTGCTCCGGTCAGCTGGTCACCTGCCTGTGACCACCTTAAGATGGAAAGTTCACTGAGGGCAGGACCCATGTCTCATGTCATGCCCAGCACTCAGTACAGCACAGACACCCAAGACCTCCTGTAACCCTCTGGACACTGAGAACACAAAGGGAGGAGGCAAGTGACTTTAGGGGCCAAAGGAGGCTGGAAAAATCCAACATCCTTTCTCAACAGAGAACATGCTGGTCCCTGTCCCTGAGGAGCTAGACTCTCACCCACACACAATTCCCCATCAGAAGCAGGAAAGGAGGGCATTGGGCCTCCCCTGATGCAGCCACAGAGAACTTCTAGGCCACCATGCAACCCTAAACCCAGCCCTGCCTCCAGCCTCCTCCTGTGCCAGCCAACTCTTCACTATGGCCCAATCCACACAGCCCCCAAGAGGCAGCAGTCCTAGTTCAAATTCAGGCTCTGCCTTTGCTGGCTATATGGATAAGTTATTTCACTTCTCTGTCCCTCAGTTTCCTAATCTGTAATGCAGGAATAAGCAGTGGCCTCTTCCACCCAGGGTTTGGTGTAGTTGTGCCTGAAGCTCTGTGACAACCCCCCACCACCCCTCACCTCTGCAAAGAAAACCCAAAAGTCCTGGTTTCTAAAGCAACAGCAATTTCAGCAACACTGTTGCAGAGAGGCATTTCAGGTCAACCCTGAGGAGCCAGGAGTGGCCCTCAGAGTAGCCCACAGGGATCTCGGCCTTCTTGGAAAAGAGCTCAAGGGTTGAGGAGGCCTCCCCGCCCCTTCCCTCCTATCTCGCATCCCAAGGCAGCTAAGCCCCTAGGGAGGACAAGAGAGCAGATTGCTGGGAGTCGCCTGGTCCCTCCAGCCAGAGGGTAAAGGAAGATGTGGGTGGTGTATGACCTGGGAATTGCACAGGGAGGAACATGTACCCTTTCTCCCAGCAAAAAAAAAAAAAAATTATATCCTCCCCCTTGGATGGCCTGTCGAAAAGTCAGGGGTGGAACCCTAGATAATCATAAGATGAGAAGGGCTGGAAAGCTGGGGCAAGAGCCCTGGGGACTTCTTTGACTCTTTGTTGTTCTCAGGAAATCTAGGGAATAGAGCACTACCAGATTCAGAGAGAAGGGCTGCATCAAGGCTACCTTACCCAGGGAAATGGGAAGTGGGCTGGCAGATGGACAGTTTCACAAGAACCAGAATTCCCAGCACACTAGACTCCCACTCCACAGGGCACTCCTACTACTACAGGATATCCCACACTAGGGCCCAAGGCTTTAGACTGGAAGGAGGGCCAAGGCAGTGTGTCCATGGCAAAGTGGAACTCCTGAACCTGCCGCCTTCTTGCCCCCCAACTCACACCATCCCTCTCCCCAAAGGCAGCTCCCATGTCCCAGTGTGTCACAGGGCCAGCCCCAGCTTGTTCTCTACTGTATGTCTTAGGGCAGGCCTCCAACCTTTGAAACCTGATTTCTCATTCCTTCTTCAGTTCCCATTCTCAACCTGGTATGAGGACTTGCTCTGAGCAAAGAATTCTATAACTTTCCACCTTCCCAACTCTTCCTCTTCTATCCCCAGCCTGGGGCTCAGTCCTGGTTAGAGCACTCAGTCTAGAAACAGCACTGTTCCACCTCTCATTAACACATTAACTGCCATGTGAGTTTTCTTTAACTTACTATTAAGCCCAGGGCCTGGTAAAGCATATATAATTCCCGCTTCTCTTATACACTGACTTCCACACTAGAAAAAATTTTCCCTAGGGCCAGAGTGTTTTATTAGATACAGAGAAGTGTAAGTTATATATGCTACCCAAGGCCCAGGGCTCAAAAGTAGTGTGAGTTAAATACAACTCACATGGCAGTTAACGCATTTGACCTAATACAACACCATGGCCCCAAGGAAAAATATTTCTTTTCTAGTGTAGCAGTCAATGTGTTAAAGCTCAAGCATGTTAAAAGAATGCACACTGAGGCCTTGAGATAGGGTCACACTGACCTGCTAACACTCAGAACCTGACACAGGATGGGACACACACCAGGGACCCACTCAGAATAGGCTTGGAAATACAAGGCTGGAGATCAGGTGTGGCTGTGGCAGCTTTACATCAATCAACTCAGCCCGGATAAGACTTCATTTCCTCCTCCCTTCACCAGGCCAAAGGCGCAACGATAAGCATGGGTGTGCTCTCTCCCACAACCAGTCAGCTGCAGAGGGTGAAATGGAGAAGAGACTCCCACCATCCCACATCCTCCCACCTCTTCAACAAGTGCTACCATCCTTTGTCCAGTATTCTCCCTCACCTTACCCTCAGCGGATGCTCACGTTCCTCCATACTCCAGATTACAGCCTCAGTGAGGCCCTCTCACTGGCCTGTGACCCAGAGGAGGACCCACACTGAGTCTAGGAAATGATAGCTGCCCCCTCACCTTCTTCAGTTCCATGGGGCAGAGATACGCCCTACCTCCACTTCTCAAAGCCAAGGTTCAAGATGAAAGGCAAGCTGAGACCTCCCTTCTCATTCTATCTGGGCCCTGATCACTGGCAAGAATGCTGGTCCAAAACCTAAATCCAATCCCCCTTGTCCCATGTCACCACACGCAGGTGTAGGGCTCTGTATCTCCTTCAGCCGCCATCCCCGTGGGTGTGGCACCTCCATCCCCGTCCTATTCTCGTCTTCTTTTTTGGCGGGGGGGATGCAGTTGGATGTCCTCCCCTCATACCCAGCCCGAGTTGCGATCCGGAGGCTCAGAGATAATCCTGTGCGTTCCTCACCCTCACCTCGGCTGACGCAGGAGTCTCCGGAGCCCGCACTCCCAGACATCACCTCCCTCCTTCCGTAGAGTGCTGAGGCACTGGAGGCTCAGCGACGCTACTTGTCCAAGGTCACGCAGCAAGGCAGCGGCAACAGTGGGGTCGTGGGGACTAGGGGTTGCTGACCCCATTACGCCCTCGTCCTCACAGTGGCACTCGTGCCCCCTACAGCGCCCTGCGGAAAACACCTCTGCTCCATCAGCTAACGATCACTGCATCCCGAGGACCTGACATCACCCCAGCCCAGGTGCTGAGGAGTCCTCCAGGCCGGGCCTGGACAGAGAGCCCCCCTTCCCCACCTCTGTGATGACGGCCGGTGGGACCCCAGACACTTCTCAGGACTGGGCTGGGAGCGGGAGAGGATCTCGGCAAGCCGGGTGGAACCTGGAAGTGGGGGTAGGAGGGACATTCTCACCTTGCAGGATGCACCCCGGGGCTGGGCCAGGCAGGGACGACCGCAGCGGTAGCAGCAGCGACGGCGGCGGCAGCAAGGGTTCAACGAGGAGCACGAGGAAAGGAGCTCAGCTTGAAGGCCGCCAGCCCCACGGCACGCCCCCGCCTCCGCCCATTGGTCGGCCAGGGGGTGGGGCGAGGAACGCTTCGGACCAATAAGCGGGCTCTAAAGAACGGCCAACGGGCGAGGAGCCACCTGCGTCACTTGCAGGGGGCGCTGCGGCTGCGGCTCGATCACCCAAGTCCAAGAGAATTCTCGCGATGAAAGCTGCCAGCCCGCCCGTCCTGGCCAGGGGCCAGAATTGGGCAGCAGGAAGAGGGGGAAGGAGAATCTCTAATCCGCCACGCCTTCGCCCCGCCTCCTGACTTGGGGTCTGCGGCTTCCTCCTAAATCACTACTTAGGAGGGGTCTCGCCTAGATTATGTTCCCTCCGGCGGCCGTAAGACGGGACTCAGGTCCAAGGGGAGCACCTGAAGGTTGCTTCTCTCCCTAGGCTTCCCCGCCCACATTAGAAATCGATACTGGCCAGGCTAGTACTGTCCAGTAGCTGAGGAACCCTCCATCCTTCCCGCTCTGCGACCCCCTGGGTTTCAACCTCTTCCCTTTCCGCTCTATGCCCTGTTGCTAAGGAAGCGCTCGGCGCAGGCCAGAGAAGCGTCTTGGGAGCCCGACCCGACCTGGATAAGGATCAAAACAAAGAAGGCACGCGGCATGGGGGTTGGGAAAGCTGGTGCCAGTGCCTCTGGGGACCGCAGCCTCTGCTCCGGGTCTCGAAGGAGGCGGTCGCCATGGCAGCGAGATGCGCCTAGCTCAGCACCGCTGGGTGGGATGTGGGCGTCTCCACAGCGCCTGGGAGGGAGAGGCGTGGCCCTCAGGTCTTCAGGGGTTCTTGCCACGCCTCCGCGTGCTGATTTGTGAACACCCCACATACATTTCACTGGCTGGGACTGGTTCCCCAAAGTGCCCGAAGAAAGGAGCTAGAAGAGAGACAGCCTGGGAAGCTGAAGGCCAGCTTCCTGCAAAAAGGACCAAGGTCGCTGCCTCTGAAAGGGCTTTCATGGCTACCCACTCTTCTCTGTATGCCTGTGTCTCCTAACCTGTCTCCTGGCCTCCCGTTTGCACACTGTTGACAAAATAGTCTTTCTGAGCTATTGTTTCCATCACATCCCTCCCTCCCCCCCACCCCTCCGCCCCAAAGCATTCCATACTCTGGGACAGCAAAGCTTCAAAAACTTCAGCAGCATTTTGGGTGATCGGTGCGCTCTCTGGCGTTTGAGACACTGTCCTCCAGAGATAACACTGGAAGCTTTTCACATTCTGATTCCATCTCACCACTCCTGCCCACTTATCATCCACTCCCACCGTCCATGAGCCCCACTTCCCCCCACCCCTGCCATTGTATTCCCGTGTTAATTCTTTTCTTCATGGTCTAAAGTTTGCTGATAGAGAGTCCAAAGTAGCCCGCAGATGTATTTTGTTTAGCCAACATAAGGATTGTTTTTTTGTTTGTTTGTTTTTGTTTTTTTTTGAGACAAAGTCTCACTATGTCGCACTCGGTAGAGTGCTGTACCGTCACAGCTCACAACCTCCAACTCTTGGGCTTAAGCGATTCTCTTGCCTTAGCCTCCAAAGTAGCTGGGACTACAGGCACCCAAAGCGGCGCTCGCCACAACTCTGGGCTTTTTTGTTGCAGTTGTCGTCGTTGTTTAGCAGGCCTGGGCCAAGTTCAAACCCACCAGCCCCAGTGCATTTGGCCTGCGCCCTAACCACTGAGCAAACGGACACTGAACCGACACAGGGATTTTTTTGTTTTTTTCTGGAGACAGATCCTCAAGCTGTCATCCTGGATAGAGAACTGTGACATCACAGCTCACAGCAACCTCCAATTCCTGGGCTCAAGCGAGTCTCTAGCCTCCACCTCCCAAGTAGCTGGGACTACAGGCGCCTGCCACAATGCCCAGCCATTTTTTGGTTGCAGCTGTCATTGCTGTTTGGCGGGCCAGGCTGGATTCGAACCAGCCAGCTCAGGTGTAAGTGGCTGGTGCCCTAGCCCATTGAGCCACAGGCGCCAAGACCACACAGGGATTTTTTTAAATAATTATTTCCTCCTCCTTTTCTTCTGAAATCAGGAAAAATAGGAAACTGGTTTCCCGGCTCTTTTCTTTATTTTTAGAGACAGGGCCTCACTTTATCACCAAGGCAGAATTGCAGTAGCATGATCACTGGTTCACTGCAGATTGGAACTCCTGGGCTCAAGTGACGCTTCCAGCTTTGTTTAAGAACTGCATCAAAAAAATTAGCTGGGTGCTGTGGCGGGCACCTATAGTCCCAGCTACTTGGGAGGCTGAGGCAAGAGAATAGCTTAAGCCCAAGAGCTGGAGGTTGCTGTGAGCTGTGACTCCACAGCACTCTACCCAGGGCAATAGAGTAAGACTCTGTATCCACACACTCACAAAAAAAAACTAAACTAAAATATCAGAAGATCTAAAAGGATATATTCACATTCCAGCCTTGATGCTATAGACCCCTTTAGAAGCACATTAGTCCTTACCAATCCCTGTTTCTCAAGATTATTATCTGGGTCTATGTGTTGCAGGAAGACAAGGCCCAACGGAGAGAAAGAGCACCCAAACACCACGTTTATAAGAGGAAGGGCTTTATTCACCAGCTAGGAGCTTACGGCATAGACGAATTCCAAATGGCCACATTCCCCGTCCAGCTCGATCTGTTCCCTTTTATCGAAAGTCAAGGAGTTCCACCCCATGGGTACCCTTCTCATTGGCCAGTTTGAATCAAGCGGGAGATGCTTGTCCAGCCCCCACAGAACTACAGGATTTCACAGAACTTGGAAATTTCCAAGTTCCGGGAAGTTAAGTTTACAAATTCCTAAGGGCTGAGTCGCCATGGAGAGGACCCTGCAAGTGTATCCTTGTGCTCTCCTTGACAAGACCTGTTCTCCCAGACCTCACCCTTCTCGGGTATCCTCTCTCATATGCAGACATTTTGTTTTATGCTCTCACCCTCCTTATGCTATTTTCCAACCTGGAAAGCCCTTCCCACTGTCTTTTCATAGTCAAAATTCACCCACTCCTCAATCAGGTTAAAACCTACCTTTTAAATAGTTTTTCTAGCCAAAACCATCTAGTCTTCAAAACCATTTCTGGTGTGAGCTTTCACAGACACACAGACTAGCTGCTTACTACCCATTGCTTGAGTTATTTCCTAATTGTCAACTCTTTTCAGCAAATATTTACTAAGTGTATATGATAAGCAAGTTATGGTGCTAGGCTGTGTCGAGTGGAAGGCACTCCCAGTTTAAGGTGGAAAGGATACCCCACAAAAGAACTCTGGTCCTGTCCCTGCCTAAAATTTCTCACACTCCCAGGGGCTAGGCAGTCTGACCTACTTGGAGAACTTAAAATACTGAGCTCCCCATTCCTGGAGATACTATATGCTCCCAAAGAAGGCCACAGATGGTTTTGGAAAGCCACCAGAAGAAAATGAGAGCCTTCATTCTAGCAAGAAATCAGGGCAGAAGTTACATAGTTGTTCAATTGCTACCTAATTGCTGCCCAATGGGCCTGTGTACCAAGAAGAGGGTATGCCAACAATGAAGTTGTGTCCAAGACTAGGAGCATTCTGTGCAAAGAGCCTTCCTTACCAGAGCTAAATGATTCTGGAAAGGGAAGACACAGGCCCATCCCAGGCTCCCTGTGGATGTGGGAACTACAAAAAGGAATTAAGAGCAACTCCAGCTTAGGAAACAGATGGAGCACATGTAAAATACATGCTTTAGTTCCAAACACATGCTGTTCTGGACCCGATTTTTTATTAAAAATTAAACAACTATAATCTCATTGGAAAACTGCTTGGCAGCACCTAATAAAACTGACAAATGCCAAGCCTATTACCTAGTAATTCTACTCTTAATTGTACACCAGAAGACATTTATATAAATATATTCATAGTAGCATAACATGCAATAGCCCAAAATTAGAAATAGCCCTAATGTCTATCAATAATAGAATAAATTTTAAAACTCCAATAGAATAAATAAATTTCACTATATGCATACAATGGTATTTTATACATCAATGACAAAGAACACCCTACTAACATATGCAATAACATGAATGATTCTCACAATATGGAATAAAAGAGGCCCAACACAAAATTAATACATACTCTACTCTAGTACATGTCTTTTGGTGAACATATGTGTACATCTCTCCTGAGTATATATCTAGGAATGGAATTTATGGAAGATAGCCATGTGGCTTTATTATGTGTCAACTTAGCTAGCGTGAACTACATTTCCCAAATTCCCCTTTGCATATGTTTCCAATTAAGGCTGGACGCAACAGTCATTTCTGAATGAGATTTGAAGGGTGGGAGAAAAGCAGCAGCAATATTGGATTTCACATTCCCAAGCTCCAGGGAGGTTGCTGACCTGCTGGCTCACGTTGACATAGGATTGCAGCAAGACCTGAAACTGCTCCCCATTTCCCTGAATCCTTCTTCACTTCTCTTATTTCTGGGCCAGATGCCAAAGGGTGCCATCTTCTTTTGTAGTTCATCCACATCATCAAGTTTAGGGGCAATCAGAAACTGACATGAGTCTCACTTTATCCTTGAGGATTCCAGCTTCTACTCATGGGTTTCATCTTGTCCTTTCTCTTCCCCTTTAATAAGACCTCTATTAAAGGACATGTGAGTTATATCCATCTTCTTTTTCCAACTGCCTGACCTATGGACTGTAAGCTCCAGCATCTGATGCAAAAATCACAGCCTTGAAAAGATTGTTTAACTTTAAAGATTGTTTAGCCCCCACAATTACCTTAGGTCAACTCTCTGTAACAAATTCCTTCTGCTTCTCTGATTGAACCCTAACTGATACAACAGAATGGGCATATGTTTAATTTGATAAGAAACTGCCAAAGCCAGTAATGGTGGCACATGTTTGTAATCCTGCCTTCTCAGGAGGCTGAAGCAGGAGGATTACCTGAGCCCAAGAGTTTGAGGATCAGCCACTACACTTCAGTTTGGCTGACAAAGTCAGACCTTGTCTCTAAAAAAAAAAAAAAAAAGAAAGAAAGAAAAGAAATTGGAAATAACTCACATGTCCATTAATAGAGGACTTATTAAATCAATTTGATACAGACAATAGAATTTTATATGGCTTTAATAAGAAAACAGGCTTGGCACAGTAGCTCAGGCCTTTTGGGAGGGTGAGGCAAGAGGATCACTTGAAGCCAGGAGTTTGAGACAAGCCTGAACAAGAATGAGACCCTATCTCCACTAAAAATAAAAATAAAAAATTAGCCAGGTTTGGTGGTTCATTCCTGTAGTCCAGCTATTCAGGACGCTGAGGCCAGAGGATTTGAGTTTGAGGTTGCCACTGCACTCTAGCCCAGATGACAGAGCAAGACTTTGAGCAAAAAAAAGAAAGGGCAGGCACAGTGGCTTATACCCTGTAATCGTAAACTCTGGGAGGCTGAAGCCAGAAGTTGAAGATTAGTTGAAGATTAGGAGCAAGAGCAAGACCTCATGGTTACTAAAAGTAGGAAAATTAGCTAGGTGCTGTGGCAGGCACCTGTAGTCCCAGCTACTTGGGAGGCTGAGGCAGGAGTTTGAGGTTTTGAGCTAGGTTGAGGCTGCAGCACTATAGCCTGGGCAACAGAGTGAGACTGTGTCTCAAAAATAAAAAGAAAGTCTGGCTTGGTGCCTGTGCACAGTGGTGACGGCACTGGACAAATACACCCAGGTTGTCTGGTTCAAACCCAACTGGGGCCAGCTAAAAAAACAATGACAACTGCAACCAAAAAATAGCTGGGCATTGTGGTGGGTACCTGTAGTCCCTGCTACTTGGGAGGCTGAGGCAAGAGAATCGCTTAAGCCCTGGAGTTTGAGGTTGCTGTGAGCTGTGATGCCAAGGCACTCTACCAAGGGTGACACAGTGAGATTCTGTCTCTAAATAAATAAATAAATAAATAGGGCAGTGCCCATAGCTCAGTGCATAGGGTGCTGGCCATATACACCCAGACTGCCTGGCTCTTTGAACCCAGCCTGGGCCAGCTAAACAACAATGACAACTGCAACAACAAAAAAAGAGCCAGTCTTTTTGGCAGGTGCCTGTAGTCCCAGCTACTTGGGAGGCTGAGGCAAGAGAATCACTTTAGCCCAAGAGTTTGAGGTTGCTGTGAGCTGTGATGCTACAGCACTCTGCTAAGGGCAACACAGTGAGACTCTGTCTCAAAATAAATAAATAAATAAAAATAAATAAGGAAGGAAAGAAAAGAGAAAGAAAGAGGAAAGAAGATAGTTTCAGTATCCTAATGTGCTAAGATCATGTATTTGGATTCTCCAGGGAAACAGAACTGTGAAAGGAGGAGGAGGGGAGGTCAATTTATTATAAGAAATTGGCATGTAATTAGGGAGTCTGGCAAGTCTCAAGATCTGCAGTGTGACTTGGCAAGAACCTGGAGGGGCAATGGGTTAGTTTTAGTCTCAGTCCAAAGGCCTGGGAACCTGGAGAGTCTAGCAGGCATCCTCAAACTTTTTAAACAGGGGGTCAATTCACTGTCCCTCAGACCATTGGAGGGCTGGACTAGAGTTTAAAAAAAAAAAACTATGAACAAATTCCTGTGGACACTGCACATTTCTTATTTTGAAGTAAAAAACAAAACAGGAACAAATATAATTCACACCAAAGCATATGGCCCGCAGGCTGTAGTTTGAGGACACTGGTCTATGGCATAGTTCCAGTCCAAAAGCCAGCAGGCTTGAGATTCAGGAAGAATCAATGTTTCAGTTTGAGACCAAAGGCAGGAAAAAAACTGAAAGTTCAAGTGCAAGAAGAATTTTGTTTTAATCAGGGGAGGGTCAGCCTTTTTGTTCTATTCAAGCCTTCAACTG
The DNA here is from genome assembly GCA_963573935.1 of Arctocebus calabarensis. Lineage (NCBI taxonomy): Eukaryota > Metazoa > Chordata > Mammalia > Primates > Lorisidae > Arctocebus > Arctocebus calabarensis. The sequence continues at coordinate 21,534 of CAUYON010067388.1, read as the reverse complement.
ATTAGGTGGCCCAACCACATTAGGGATGGCCACCTGCTTTACTAACCTGCTGAATTAAATGTTAATCTCATCCCAAAGCTTTCTCACAGAAACACCCAGAATAATGATTGACTAAATATTTGGGCATCCTATGACCAGTCAAGTTGACACATTAAATTAAACACCACAGATCTATAAGAGATCTTGTTAAGTGAAAAATAAAGATGCAGAACAAAGTGTGTATGATCCTCTTTATGTTAAAAAAATGGAGGGGGGGGAGCGGCGCCTGTGGTCAGTGGGTAGGGCGCCGGCCTGTATGCCGAGGGTGGCGGGTTCAAACCCGGCCCCAGCCGAACTGGAACAAAAGATTGGCTGGGTGTCGTGGTGGGTGCTGGTAGTCCCAGCTACTTAGGAGGCTGAGGCAAGAGAATTGCTTAAGCCCAAGAGTTTGAGGTTGCTGTGAGCTGTGACATCACCGCACTCTACTGAGGGTGACGGGGTGAGACTCTCTCAAAAAAAAGGGGGGGGAGAAGATAACAAATACACATATTTATTTATATTCTTTCTTTCTTTTCTTTTTTTTTGAGGCAGAATCTTACTTTGTCACCCTCAATAGAGTGCTGTGGCATCAGAGCTCACAGAAACCTGAAACTCTTTGGCTCAAGCGATTCTCTTGTCTCAGCCTCCCAAGTAGCTGGGACTACAGGCACTCCCCACAACGCCTGGCTATTTTTTTTTTTTTTTTTTTTGAGATAGAGTCTCAAGCTGTCATCCTGGGTAGAATGCCATGGCATCACTGCTTGCAGCAACTTCCAACTCCTGGGCTTAAGCGATTCTCTTGTCTCAGCCTCCCAAGTAGCTGGGACCACAGGCACCTGCCACAATGCCTGGCTATTTTTTAGTTGTAGTTGTCATTGTTGTTTGGGCCGGCCCAGACCGAATTCGAACCCACCAGCTCTGGTGTATGGGGCTAGAGCCTTAGCTTCTTGAGCTACAGGCGCCGAGCCACACCCAGCTAATTTTTAGAGATGGGGTCTCGCACTTGCTCAGGCTAGTTTCAAACCTGTGAGCTCAGGCAGTTCACCCACCTCAGCCTCTTAGAGTCCTAGGATTACAGGCATAAGCCACCAAGCCTGGCCTCAGTTTATATTCAATAATGACTTTCTGGAAGGATTCACAAAAGTTAAAGATAGAGGTTATTACCTATTAAAGGGTTCAGGGAACAAGGACACTTTTCACTTCATATGTGCTTGTTTTTATAATTGTATATATTTTATCTATTTAAAGAATTAGATAGAAACTGTTAATTACGGCAGCACCTGTAGCTCAGTGGTTAGGGCGTCAGTCATATACAGTGAGGCTGGCAGGTTCAAATACAACCAGAGCAAGCTAAAATCAACAATGACAACAGCAATGACAACAAAAAATATAGCCTGGCATTGTGGCAGGTGCCTGTAGTCTCAGCTACTTGGGGGGCTGAGGCAAGAGAATCGCCTAACCCCAAGAGTTTGAGGTTGCTATGAGCTGTGAAGCCACGGCACACTACTGAGGGTGACATAGTGAGACTCGGTCTCAAAAAAATAAATAAAAATAGGGTGGTGACTGTGGCTCAAAGGAGTATGGCACGGGCCCCTATACCGGAGGTGGCAGGTTCAAACCCAGCCTCAGCCAAAAACTACAAAAATAAATAAATAAATAAAACTGTTAAATACCCTTTACATGCCTTTCTTTCTTATAGGATTGTGAACATATCATGGGGCACAAATCATGTTTTATATTCATTTTTGTGTTCTTGGCATTTGGAGCATACTAGGTACTCAATAAATATTTGAGGAATTAGTGAATGAATGAACCAGAGAAAATCAGATTTGGTATGGGTCAGAAAGGGGAGAGGGGACTCAGGAGTGGGGGTGGGGGCAATGACTGTCAGAGGGTTGGTTTTGGAAACAAAAGAGATGTTTAAAGAAGAGTGGTAGAGCTATAATGTGTGATATATTCCACCTTCATATTCTCAAGAAACACCAGGAAAATTTTTCAATTTGCTTTTCATGTGTAATTAATAGGGTCGGGAATAGGATTGTGTGTGAGACAGACTCAGGCATACCTGGATACCAGAAGGCAGGGCCTCAAGGAAGAAGAGCCTCTAAGATATGGCCCAACCTTGGCCATGGAGGAGGCCAACAAGGTTAGGTAGTGACTCCAGCCACCAAACCTGTGCTCTGGATCCCTTGTGCTACTTCAAGGCAGAACTATACTCTTCCCCCACCTCTTTGTGCCCAGACTCCTCCATGAGCCTGTCCAGCTTTGCATACAAGAGCCTACAGGTGTGGTTATTATGGACATTTCAAAGAACAGAACTCTGCAGACCTATTGCAAACTATGCAGAGATCATGATGCTAGAGATAGGGTCAGTGTGTATGAAGGGCTAGTGGTTAGTCTGGGGCAGGTAGAGGGTCAGGCTGGAGCTGATTTTAACCTAAGACCAGAGTAAGTGCAAGGATGGAGTTCAGACCAAGGTCAATAGCAGTCACCACTCTTTATTTTAATTTATTATTGAATATATTGAATATTTTAATATTATCAAATTGCATTAAATGTAATCCTTAATTCATGACACCCTCTCCCTACGTGTCTGTAGATGACTCACTCATGAATACCTATAAACCCACCACCTTCCCCGAGAACTAAATGATTTTAAATAACTTACACCTACTCATATGATTCTTACATCTTTCCCCCTCCCTCACTTCCACTCAGAGGTAAGCACTAACCTAGATTTTATCCATTCATTACTTTTTTCCTTGTAGGGAGCTGCTACAATGGCCCCCAAAGATCCATGCCTTCACCCCCACATGTACCCCTTTCCTTGAATGTAGGCTGGACCCTTGAATGTGACTTGCTTCTAATAAATATAATGTAGGCTCAGCGCCGGTAAGTAGCATAGTGGTTATGGCACCAGCCACATACATGGAGGCTGGCAGGTTTGAACCCAGCCTGGGCCAGCTAAACAACGACAACTGCAACAAAAAAACTAGCCGGGTGTTGTGGTGTGTGCCTGTGGTCCCAGCTACTTGGGAGGCTGAGGCAAGAGAATCACTTAAGCCCAAGAGTTAGAGAGGTTACTGTGAACTGTGATGCCATGGGACTCCACCGAGGGGGACATATTGAGACTCTGTCTATAATAATACGAATAATAAATAGAATACAGCAAATGTGATGGGATGTCACTTCTGTGATTACATTACATATGATTATAACTCCCCTCTTGCTAACCAACTCAACTCTCTCACCTGCTGCCTTTGATGAGGTAAGCTCCTACCCTGAAGATAGCCCCATGACTGAGGGCAGTCACCAGACAACAACCAGTACCACACAGAAGCCCTCAGTCCAACATCCCACTAGGAACTGGATTCTGTGAAAAAACAAGTGAGCTTATATCCTTCTCCAATTGAACCTTCAGAGGGGACGGGAGCCTTGTAAGAAACCTTGAAGCTGAGGACCCAGCTAAGCCATAGCTGGACTCTTGACCCAGAGAAAATATAAGATAAATGAGTATGTGTTATTTTAAGCCACTGAGTTGGTGGTAACTTGTTACACAGTAAGAGAGAATACAGGTTCTTTCCAGTTCTTTTACTATTACAAAGGGTGTTGCTATGAACATTCTTGTAATGAATCTCCTAGAACACAAACCACAGGAGCTTAAGCTTCCCCTGGGTATATGTCGAGTACATCCTTAGAAATGGAATTGCTGGATCTCAGGATTTACACATGTTCAAAATGATCAGTAGTCAGGAAACCATCAGAGGATTAGGGTCACACCAAGGCCATCATGGTCTTGATCAGAGGTGGGAGGAAAGCTTGGTCTCGGTCCACAGAACTTAGGATCAATCTGTGGACAATGTTGGAAGTTACATAGAGAACCAAGTTAGGAGTCAGTCCATGGGCAGGGTTGAGGGTGAGCGTGTGGCCACAGGTGGGAAGAATCTGAAGCCTAGGCTTGTGTTGGGTTTGGACAAGGTTGGAGGACACCATGAAAGTGGGTTTGCAGTTTGTTTGGGGTTTTTTTGGCCAGGGCTGGGTTTGAACCTGCCACCTTTGGCATATGGGACTGGTGCCCTACTCCTTTGAGCCAGAGGTGCTGCCCATGAAAGTGGGTTTGAGCCAAGGTTGTAAGTCAGGCTGTCATAGTGCACAAAACACAACCCTGGTGATACTGTCACCCTACCAAGCAGTGGCCACCGGGCCCTAGCCACCCACGAGGTAAGACTCATTCTGCAGGTCGCCCTGCAGAGTTCTGGGTCCACAGAGTTCTTTCACCCAAGGGCATGGAGTGGAGGACAAGGGAGCAGGAGCACATTGCTCTAAGGGATCCAGGCAGAAAGAGAAGTCAGGCACAGGAAAGGGAATACAATAATGGTACCTTTAATGAGAACATCCCTGTCTCATATACTTCAAACACTCTCCACAGTACCCTTATGGGCAGGAAGGGCAATTGCGCCTGGCCCAGTCCATGTCCTCCCTGCACCTAGCTGAGCCCACTCTTCATCCCCTTCTCTCCAGCTGCTGCTGTCTCCAGCCCGGATTGGGGGTCCAGGTGAGCTCCCAAGAGGGGCAAGGGAGCCCCTCAGCTGCGGGGGGCAGTTTCCCCCATGACCAAGGACCTGGAGAACTAGCCTGGGAAGAGACATCCCTGTCATCGGAGGAGCTGGCTGGGGACCTGGTTCTGGGGGTGCAGACCAAGCCAGGGAACCGCCCCCCAAGGCCCAGCGCTGGGAGGTGCAAGGCTGGACCCTGGGTGTTGGGTACTGCTTTGAGGGGCACGCCAGGTCTCTGCATGTGGCTTCTGGGTTCTGGAAAGCGGTTCATTCTCCTGACTTGGATGGAGTGGAAGGAGGCAGCTCAGTCCTAGGTCTCCTGTTCCAAGGGCTCTTGTCCCACTGCCTCCCATTCTCCCATCCCAAGGGAGGAGGCATTCCCGTCCCTCGCATCCCATGAGGCTTGGGCTAGCAGCAGGCTCCGCCCTCCCAATTCTCCGCTGGTCGGTGGGTGGGTAGTTCGCGGCGTCTGGGCTCTGGTGTATAGTAGGGCTACCCGCGAGCGTGCGGTCCGGCTGCCGCTCACCGCTGCTTACGCTCCGCCTGCTGGAGCCGCCGGGAGAGGTCGTCGATGCGCACGTTCTTGAGCTGGAGTAGGTGCTCCAGGCGCCTTACCTTCATCTGCAGGACCTGGACCGCATTGCGCAAAGGTCAAGTCTCACAACCTGTTCCCTTTTGCACCTACCCCCACACAGCCGGCCTTCCCAGTGAGCCCTCACCTGCACAGTCTCCTGCGAGGCCAATAGCTCCTGCTCCTTTTCAGCGATCTGGAGGACGAAGTTTGGGTCGCCCTGCAGCGCCTGGCTATATGCAGGAGGTCGGGGTGCGGGTGGCCGGCCCCCCCTGGAATGGGAAACAGTTTAGTGGAGGCCTGGATCTCGGGCCCCTCCCTCACCTTCCAGTGCCCTCAACTGGGCCCTCCACCTTCTGCCTTTTCTTTCTTTCTTTCTTTCTTTCTTTTTTTTTTTTTTTGACAGAGTCTCTCTCTGTGGCTCTGTCTCTTGGGCTCAAATGATCCTCTTGCCTCAGCCTCCCGAGTAGCTGGGAAGACAAGCGCCCGCCACGATGCCTGACTAGTTTTTCTATTTTTATGGTACTTTCTTTTTTTTTTTTTGCAGTTTTTGGCCGGGGCTGGGTTTGAACCCGCCACCTCCAGCATATGGAGCCAGGGCCCTACTCCGTTGAGCCACAGACGCTGCCCAAGTTTTTCCATTTTTAGTAGAGACGGAGTCTCGCTCTTAGGCGGGTCTGGCTGGAACTCATGAGCTCAAGCGCTTCACCCGCCTCAGGCTCCCAGAGTGCTAGGATTACAGGTGTGAACTACTGCACCCAGCTACCTTCCGCCTTTTCTTCTTTCCTGCCTCTCCACCTTTCCAGGTGCAGCCTGCTCCCCTCCCCCACCCCCAGCCTAAGTAGGGGCACCACCGAGCCTGGTGAAGTCAGGAACTCTCCGCTTCTTTACCTGAGCTGTCCCCCTCCCTGGGGGTCCGGGGCACCTTCACCTTGGGCCTTCTGGGATAAACCTGAGATAAGGCAAACGGAGGAGTGACCCTGCTGGAGTCCCTTTCTCCTGCTCTCCCTCCACCCCCACCTCCCATCCTCACAAGCGATAGGAAGGACAGACAGAAAGCTCCTCCAGGGAGGGAGAAAAAGAAACGCCACCTTACCCACATCCATGTAGCCACTGCCATCCTGGGGAGTCAACTCCTAGAAGAACCCCCGGTGGTCCATTGTGAGCCCAAGATCAGTATCCCGAGGGAGCCCTCATGTTCCTTCCGCGGTCCCCCAAGCCCAGCTCTCTTTAGCCAGGCATCCCTACACAACACTTATCGCCAAGGCGGGGTTTTTTGCTGTTTGGAATCCAACTCCTCCGCCCCCAACACACACACACGCCAACCCCCAGCAGTAGAAGACACTTTGGCAGGGTGGCACCTGTAAGGAGCCCGAAGCCTGCTTCCTGCGCTTCTGCCGCTCCTCCAGCCGCTGCCTCAGCGGAATGAGCACCAGCTCCACTACTCCCGGGGCGCACTGAGCGATTTTGCGCATCACGTCGTCTGGTACCGAAAAGTTCAGCTTGTTCAGTACCTTCCTGGGGGGTGGACAAAGGAATGGTGGACTGGGTCCCAGAGAAACGAAGTAAAGGAGATGGGGGAGAAAAAAGGGAAAATGGTGGTCGCAGTCCCGCGTGCGCAGCCCTGGGGGAATGAAAGGTCGCGCATCTGAGAGTCTACCCCGAACAGCCCCAGGCTTGAGTGTCTCTAGGTTCCTTGTCTCCTTCCCAGTAAGAGTTCCTTGATTTTGTTACCAGAGGGATTCTGTCTGCATTGGCCCTCCCCACCCTGCCACCAACAGTCTCAGCCTGGTCAATGAAGTACATGGAAGGTAAAAGAATTGGGCAACCCTTCCTAGGAACTCAGGGTGAAGGGCTCGAGATTCCTGCTCCTGCACTCAGGCACCCTGCTACCTGTTCAGATGACTCCAGTTGCTGAGCTTCTGCTGGAGAGAGTTGGCAGGGACGTAATTGTGCATCTCCACCATCTTGGGGAAGTAAAACTTGATGACCTCTGCAACCAGGACTAAGGGAGTAGGAGTAGACATGGAAAGTGGAAGAATGAGTAAGGAAGGAGAGGATGAGAGGAGAGAAGAGGGGTGGGGTGGGAAAATTAGGCATGGCAGAGTGGAGGAACCCAGAAGAAATTGAGATCAGTGATCAGGTAGAGGAGACTAAGTCTCCAGCATAACTCAGAGGAGCCACATCACTTCCCCAGTAACTCAGGGTATGGGAAAACTGAGGTCTCTAGTGCTCTAGCAGAAAATGAGTCTCCAAGAAGAAACTTTCAGGAGCCCAGGGCCCCACCCTAGGAATTCCCATGGATGCACACAAACACACACTCCAACACCAAAGTCCAAGAAGAAGAGTCACAGACTCACACAAGCAGAGATGCATAGGGTAGGATGCGTAGACACACAGAATACATAGCAGACACATACAGGCATACATGTAGAATGCACACACATAAGCACAGAGTCACATATGCACATAGCCTTCCCAAATATACACAAAAAAGAGAGGCATATTTCTGCTGTCATGAAAAGCCCAGGAGACATTTCTAGAGACACAGATTACATAAACATATAATCACAAAGAAACACACATGCATAAAAGACCTCCCCAAATACAAGACAGAACATGTTGACACACATAAGAACACACATAGACTCTCATAAGACACACATAGAGCACACAGCAATGGGCAAGCACATACAGAAATGCACAAATATATACGTAGACATATGTCTTAGTCATGAAAGTCCCTGGATCCCTCCACACACACACACACACGCACACAGGATAGAACATGTAGACATGCGTATGGACACACATTTTCACACATGGATGCAAATAGAAAACATACATAAGCACACACAACTGAAGTCCCAGGAGACAGATCCTCCCCTACCTCCTCTCCCGCCGCACCCCGTGCACACAAGCACAGAGAGACAGTATGCACACCGTCTCATTACACACATACATACATGAGCAAACATGTAGACACAAAAAGGTGCACACCTCCATCACTAAAGTCCCGTGAGAGGTTTCGCTTGGGCCGGGACAGAGGGATGTTGTCTACCCACAAGTACAGCTGGTGCAGGGCCTCCTCGTCCACAGTGCTCCCCATTGGCACCTTCAGCAAGGTTAAGCCGTTTCAACCGTGCAGCGTCCAGAGTTAGCCTCAGGATCCCTCAAGCGCCTCTTCTCTAGCTTCTGCAGGAGCCCGGACACGCCTCTGCCTGCCCAACTCAGACTCACATCCCAGCTGGGAGCGGCCATATTGTTTTCTGAAACCATAGCAACCACTCCCCGGAGCGCCTAGGAGCAGGGGATTCTGGGAGTTGTAGTTTTTCTCGCTAAATCTTCTCAGGCCCTGGCTTTGGAAAAAAGATAATTAGATGTCCTCCCCCCACCCATTACGAAAGCATCACTTCTGCGTCCATGCCACTTGCTGACCACCCACTGACCCACTATAGAACATGCCAAAGCAAATCAGATCTCAGAACTCCTGCAGCAATATCCCCAGGGCTGGGATCCCTGTCTGGGTCCTTTAGCTATTAGTTACAGATTAAGGTAACACCCCAGTGTTTGCCAGCTCTATTGGAGGTCCATTGTAAATGATCTGCTACCCATGTAGACTGTGTGAGTCTGTGTGATGATGCTTCCTTCCTGGTACCCTCAGCAAAGCTTGTGCTCATAGGGCTTTTGCCACTCCCCTTTTCCAGAAGTGTCTTGGTGGAGCATTTAATATGTAACCCAAAGTCCCAGGGAGAACACTAGAGTTCAAGGCCAGTACCTTGGGGCAAGTCACTTAACTAGCTCTATTTCTTCTTTTGTGAAATAGGAATGGTTCTCATCTACTTGTCCCAATGGGGTAATGGGAAAGAGCTTTACAAACCGGAAAATGTTCATATTCATAGAAGACCTGTATTTGTATGGGGCCTGGGGGAATGGTAGTTGGTCACAGGACAGAAGCAGCAAGCATTACAGCAGACACCTCCACATCCTGCATCTCCCTCCAAAGAGCTACTGTGCCATAGATTAGAAATTAATTTGAGTATTCAGTCTCATTTCAAAACAGCACTACCTTAGGAGAGTTAAGAATATGGGTCCCACCTTTGTAAAAGAGGTCCTGAGTAGCACTAAAGGGGTACTTCTAGGGTCAGCCTAGGGAGAAAGCATGCCTCCACCAGACTAACGCTGTTGCTTTGGGCACATTATCAGACCCCTTTGCCTGTTTCTCATGGTTTTATCTTCCTCACAGGGTTTTATAAGCATCTAAAGTGTTTAGCACAGAGCCAGGCACACAGTAAGGGGCCTGTTAATGTCAGCTGGTTGTTATAAATGAGATGATCTCGGTTCTAGCCAAAGAGGTGTTCTTTTGGCAGAAGACAAATGCAAGTAAATTGCTTTGTTGGAACTTGAGGTGAGGCATCTGGGTGGCCAGGGAGACCTGGGAGAGGGGCTACTGCTCCCTCCTTACTTCAGAGCAGGCCAGGGGTAGGTTACTTCCTTACAGCTTTCTGGTCTCCTTCTCCAGGGCTCAGAGAGGACCAGATGGAGAAAGGAGTTTGATGGCAAGGGGAGTACCAACTACTTTTTGTTGTCTTGGTTGCAGAGCATCTAAGGCCTGGAGGGGATCCCAGAAATCCAGAAGTGCAGAAGGCTAAGAGTGGAAGTCATCCTGCCTTGTTTTATAGTCATGCATAGTGGCCTTTCTTTTCTAAAAGAGACCACACCCAGGACAGGCAAGAGACTAAAGATGACCTGGGTGTTCTCTCCTTAACATTCCAGAGTGGGGAAGAGGAGGTGGCAAAGTTGGGGCGGAGCTGGGAAAGAACCACAAAGTGATGTGCCAGCCTCAGGGGAGGTGGGAAAACCGGTTTGGGGCCCAGAGCTGCCAGCCCTGCTCAGGCCCAGGCCTTCCCTTGGCAGGCCAGCCGGAACCCCTGAGGCCTGAAGGCCTCAGTGAGGGAGGTTTAGGGAGGAAGGGGCTGGGTCCTGAAAGGAGAAAAAGGGTAGGATCAACAAAGAGGCCTGTCCTCACCTTTGGACGGGAGGCACTTCTTGTGGGGTATAACCTCTTCCCAGCAATTTCACCTTCCTCCTCCTACTGTCCCTAGGGGGTGGCCACCAGGGTTGGAGATGTTGATCACCAAAACAACCTAAATGGTTCCCTCTTAAATAACCAAAAGTAAACCAAAGGGTGCCCCGTATGCCCCACTAAACTCGAAACTGAACTCCAGCAACTGCCCAAATACCCTTCTGTTCTGGCTCCAGGACTGCAAGGACCTTTTAAAACCAGCCTTGGTAGGCCTAGTCCCCAGGTGCATATTGTTTGATTTGGCCCAAAAGAGACTGTTGGCACCCTCCCTCCTGCCCCAGCCAAGTGACCCCAAGCTTTTTTCTAACCCCAAAGCAATGCAAGGCTAGGCTTCCTCTAAGCCAGCCCTAGGCAGGGACACCTGAGCTTTTTTTTTTTTCTTTTGAGACAGAGTTTCACTATGTCACTCTCTCAGAAGAGTACCATGGCATCACAGCTCACAGCAACCTCAAACTCTTGGGCTTAAGTGTTTCTCTTGCCTCAGTCTCCCAAGAAACTGGGACTACAGGCACCCGCCACAACACTCAACTATTTTTTTGTTGCAGTTGTCATTGTTGTTTAGTTGGCTTGGGCTGGGTTCAAACCTGCCACCCTCGGTGTACGTGGCTAGCACCATAACCACTGTGCTACTGGCGCATGCCCCTCCCTAAACTTTTACAACATTTAGATATGGATGTTGAGGGCTACCCCTACCCCGAATCAGTCAGGGCCACCCTGTTAACACTTGCTTCCATGTCCCATCATAGCAAGGCTCAAAGTAAACCAGGAAAGAATGTGTGCCCCAAGACAGACGCAAACCCAGACCATGAAGGATGCACCCTTGGCTGTTAAAACGTTCACCCCACAAAAGGGGAGTGGACAGATTTATTGAATTCAAACTGGGAAAGGAGCAGCTGGATGGCTGGACTCTGGGCCCAGCCCCAGGCCCCTCTGCCCAGGATGGCGCCCTGCCAGAGAGGGAGGAGAGGCATAGGGCCTGCAGCTGCCCACCAGGGAAGCACCCACTGTCACTCCCCTGGAGGACCTCTTGGAAACCTCCAATCTGGAAAGAGAACCAAGGGCCCAAGCCACATGGACTGAGCCAGAGAAAAGGAACTGGGGAGGTGGAAAGCAGGCAGAAGCAGGCTCAGAAGCCCATGGTGAGTTAGACTGTGCTTCTCATGGCCCAGGAGGGGGTTAGTGGTGGCTGCCAGCCTTTTAGGGGCCTAGGCTGGACCTTCCTCTGGAGTCCTTCCCAGAATGGCTTTGGAGTCCCCCCCACCAAAGACCTGGTGTGGACAGCAGAGGGGAGAGGCACTCTCAGGCCAGGAGCTTCCAGGGCCCACCCCTGGCTTCTGCTGTGGTTAGTCCACTGAGGGCACGGTGTGGTAGCACCGGACAGCTCCCCACCCACCCACCGGGTCCCCTGGAGCCCAGGGGAAAATGGGGAGAAAAGAGGATTCTGAGAAAGAGGCAATAAGCAGGCAGTGAGACCAAGGAGACCAGGTTTGCCCCAGGGCCAGGGAAAGAAACATTGCTAAAGGATCTGGGGCTCTGCCTTCTGAATCCATCCACAGCAAGTGCCCAGAGAGTCCTCTCTGCCCTGGGCTGCTGCCTCCAATCTGGATTGGGGGCATAGCTTGGCCTGGTGACTCAGCTTTGATGCCCAAGACCACGAACTCCTGCCTGCCTGGCGTGGTTCTTCCTGGTTACATGGACCAGGTCATGTTCCAAGTGGAGGATGTGGCTCTGTACACGGTCATCAATAGGGAAGGAGGTCAAGTACCTCTTTACCATGGCAAAGTAAGCCATGGCCTCCCCAAAGCTGGGTACAGGCACCTCATCACCATCCTCCTCATCATCTTCGTCATCATCTTCGTCGTCATCGTCTTCCTCGTCATCATCTTCCTCACTGTCCGACTCAGAGTCCTCTCCACCTTCCAGGAAATGGAGAGTAGGGCACTGGGCCTCCTCCTGAGTACCATAACCTCCGAAGCTGCCACCGGCTTCCACCACTCCCTGGGCCCAGTCCTCAGCCTCCAAGCCCTCAGAGGAGCTCTCCTCCTCCTCTTCCTCATCTTCATCACTGTCATCAACATCACCCTCCTCGTCCACCTCCTCTTCCTCCCCTAACTCCTCACCTTCCCCTCCTTCCTCCTCCTCTTCTTCCTCCCCTTCTTCTCCCTCTTCTTCCTCCCCGTCACCCTCCTCTTCTTCCTCTTCCTCCTCTTCCTCATCCTCTTCCTCCCCCTCACTCTTGAGAGAAGTGGTGATGGTGGCATTAGGACCACCTCCAAAGCCAGCTTCCCGAAAGCAGGCGGCTATGTCCGAAGGCTCCACTGCCTGCCAGGCTGCAGCCACGAAGTGCAGGGCCTCCATGAGGCCCAGTTGCAAGCCTGAGCGATCCTGGCCCTCTAGTGCGGCCATGGCCTTGAGCAGCATAGCCTGGCGGTAATGGCCCTTCACCTGTTGGACCACGCCCCGCTCTAGCGGATGCACGGTGCCGGGCGGGAAGAAAGCTAGTTGCACGTGTCGCAGGCCTGAGGTGTCCAGGGATTGGGCAGCCAAGCGGCCGGCCAGCAGGAGGACCCGGCGAGACTCTGCAGCCATTCGAGTGTCAAGGGCCTTCAAGTACTTGGCCAGGGCCTGGGTGGTTACACCACCCTTAGAGTTGGCGGTGTAGTCGCAGGGCAGGCCGGCTTGGCCTGCACGGGGCTTCGCTGACTTGCCAGCCACCAGCGGGGGCAGCTTCTCGCTGCCATCAGCGTTTGCACACAGCAAGACGCTCAGGCGCTGGGTGGCTTGGCGCGTCCGTCCATCTCCTCCGCACAGCCCAGTGGCCTGGTCGGGCTGGAAGTCGTACCACAGACTGGTCTCGGTAGCGCTGAACACGTCCTGCGAGGCATAGCCCTCGGCCACCGACGGCGGCTGCTCCTCTTGAGTGCGCCAATCCGTCGTACCCCCACCGCTGCCCTCTGAGGGCACCGCAGCCGGGCTGGCAGGCGCTGCTGGGGCCCGGGGTGCAGAGTTTCGCGCCCGAGCACGGGCCACGCCGCTGCAGGACACTACACCGTGGCGTCGGCGAAAGCGGTCCAGCCAGCCATTGGAAGCGGTGAAGTCGTCCATGCCCAGCTCCTCAGCTATACGCAGCGCCTTCTCCTTGAGGATGATGCCCTTGACCGGCAGGCCAGCGGCGCGGATCTGCTGGAACCAGGCGATGAGCAATCCCTCAAGCTTGTCATAGGGGGACAGTTTGTTGGTCTTGCGGCAGGTGGAGGCCACACCGTACTTGCGCTCCGACGCCAGGATGGCGCGCTTGTTCTTCAGGATGGTACTCAGCGTGGACGGCGGGATGTTGAAGCGCCGCGCGATCTCGCCCTTGCGCAGGTCCGGGTTCTCCTCCACCTCCTGGATGATCCGCGACTTCTCCCGGAACGTCAGCTGTCGCCGCTTGGGGCCCATCCCGGCTCGCCCCCCGCCCCGGGGCCCGGCGCCGCCGCCGCCGCCCCGGGGCGGGGAGCCCGGGCCCGCGGCGGGGGGCACCTGGCGGCCTCTCCTGCCCGCCCCGCCCGAGACAAAGCGGCTCGCGGGCGCGGCAGCGAGGCGACGACCCGGCCGGGCCGGGGGCACCTCCGAGGGCGCCGGCGGGCGCGTCGCCGAGCGGCAGGCAGCAGGCAGTAGGCGCGGACGAGAGCAGGCGGCGCGGGCGCGGAAGGCAGGAAGTGCCTCGGTGCTGGGAGCAGGGAGCGCGGGGAGCGGGGCGGAGCGGGTGGAGCGGGATCTCGCGGGAAGCGCGGGGACGACCGGCACCGCCTCCCGGCCCTCGGCGCCCACCCCCTTCCCGCCGCCCCGGACCTGCCGCCGGGGGCGCTGTGGCCTGCGGGACCAGCCAGTGCTTCGGCGTCTGGCTACGAGGGGCAGCGGGGCGAATGGGTACGCGCTGCGTCGCCGCGGCGCGAAGTGGACAGAGATTGTTAGGAAAAAATAACAACCAGGTTTTGTTTTGTTAATTAAGGTATTAAGACCTACATTCTTGAGGAAACTGAAAAATACAGAAAGCTAAAAATCGCCTTTCACACCCGCAGTTGGAGCGATGCACAGGTAACATTTTGATACATTTCCTTCCAGTCTTGTCTCTAGGCGCATACAGTTTTCTTTTTTTAAAATTAGTTGTATAAAACCGGAATCAGGCTGTATAGACTGGCATCTGCTGTTTTACCTGACATCAAATGATGAGAATTTTGCCATAGCGGTAAATATCATTGCCAGAATGTTTTTTAATGGTTGCATATTGTCCCAACTATAAATGAGCATTAATCTCTGTAATTTATTGTTATATAGGTTACAATATTTAGGTTATTTTCATCAGCAGCACTACAGTTATGAATCTGTTTTGATGGTATTAATTACATTTTAAAAGTTCTAGTAATCCTACAACCCATAGACATAACAACCTATAACATCTTGGTGTGTCGCTTTCTGTGCTTTTCCATTCATATAGCCATAGATGTATGTGCTTGCATTTGCAGAAATAATGTCATGTGTGTATGTATGTGTGTATATATAAAGCATGAATCCCTAAAACCTCTTCCTTCTGCACCAAAACATAAAAATGCTAAGTTCTTAAAACAATAAATGCATACTGGTGCTTTTATTTTTTAATTCTTTTTTATTTTTTGAGACAGTCTCATTTTGTTGCCCTCGTTAGAGTGCTGTGGCGTCACAGCTCACAGTAACCTCAGACTCTTGGGCTTAAATGATTCTCTTGCCTCAGCCTCCCAAGTAGCTGGGACTATAGGCGCCTGCCACAATACCCAGCTAGTTTTAGAGATGAGGTCTGGTTCTGACTCAGGATGGTCTTGAACTTCTGAGCTCAGGCAATCTACCTGCCTTGGCCTCTCAGAGTGCTGGAATTGCAGGTGTGAGCCACTGCCCCCAGCCCATTGTGGTGCTTTTAAAAATCTCTTAGCGTGGCTTGGCACCTGTGGCTCAATGGGCTAAGGCGCCAGCCACGTACACCTGAGCTGGTGGGTTCGAATCCAGCCCAGGCCAGCCAAACAACAATGACAGCTGCAACCAAAAAATGGCTGGGCGTTGTGGCGGGCGCTTGTAGTCCCAGCTATTTGGGAGGTGAAGGCAAGAGGCTCGCTTGAGCCCAGGAATTGGAGATTGCTGTGAGCTGTGATGCCACAGCACTCAATCCAGGGTGACAGCTTGAGGCTCTGTCTAAAAAAAAAAAAAAAAAAAAAAAAACTCTTAGCGCTGCATAGGGAGAACTCATGCAGTAGGCAGAGGAAGAGGCTCTGATTCAAAACAGCCTGAGGAACTGGGGCTGGATGAAGCGTCAAGTGAGTGAATGTAGACAAAGAAGAAAAGAGGTCCAAGGTAATGAAACCTCTTCTCAGACTAATTTTCTAAATGTATATTGAGGAAAAAATAAAGCTATTGATTTTTCTTAAGGTAAAAAAAAAAAAAAGAAGTTCAAGGTAGACAGGTGTGGTGGCTCACACCTGTAATCCTAGCACTCTAAGAGGCCAAGGCAGGTGGATCCCTTGAGCTCAGGGGTTCAAGACCAGCCTGGGCAAGAGCAAGACCCCATCTCTACCAAATATAGAAAAAGTAAGCTGAGTGTCATGGCAGGTACCTGTAATCCCAGCTAATTAGGAGGCTGAATCAGGAGGATCACTTGAACCCAGAAGTTTGAGGTTCCTGTGAGCAGGCCTGATGCCACAGTATTGTAGCCTGGGCAACAGAATGAAACTCTGTCTAAAAAGAAAAGAAACAATCAAAGGACAATGCCTTGGGTACTCCAAGGTGGTTAAGGCCTCAAAAAAGGACCAGGAAGGGGCTGGGTATGGTGACTTATGCCTATAATCCCAGCACTTGGAGGGCCGAGGCAAGTGGATTGCCTGAGCTCATGAGTTCAAGACCAGCCTGAACAACAGCAAGACCCCATCTCTAAAAAAAAAAAAAACAGCTGCACGTTGTGGGGGGCACCTATACTCCCAACTACTCAGGAGGCTGAGGCTAGAGAATCGCTTAAGCCCAAGAGTTTGAGGTTGCTATGAGCTGTGATATTACAGCACTCTACTGAGGGCAATAAAATGAGACTCTACCTCAAAAAAAAGAAAGAAAAAGGACCAGAAAGACTCATGAGGAGCCTCCAAATTGGTAAGAAGAAAACCAGACCAGTGAGTACAGCAAGTGTGGCTTTCTGGAAACCAAAGGAAGCACTGCTGTTTTAGTGCAAATTTCTCATTTCATGTTTATCAGCCATTTGAATGCTCATATGAATCTTCTAGTCACATCCTTTGTGTATGTGATTATATTTTTCTTGACATTT
Source organism: Arctocebus calabarensis (assembly GCA_963573935.1). Classification (NCBI taxonomy): domain Eukaryota; kingdom Metazoa; phylum Chordata; class Mammalia; order Primates; family Lorisidae; genus Arctocebus; species Arctocebus calabarensis. Next base: position 4,981 of record CAUYON010067388.1, on the reverse strand, counting down.
AGGAGTTCTTTACACACTCTGAAGATAAAATCTTTGTCAAATATATTGACTGTTTTATCCCAATATGCCACTTGTCCTTTAACTGAGCTTAGGGAGTCTTTTGAATATGAGAAGTTTTTAACCTTAAATTTGCTGATTTTTTCCCTTGTTGCTTCCGGGTTTTGTGTCTTACTTAGAGAGGCCTTTGCCACCGACTTATGAGATACAGAAAGTGTTTTGTTTATTTATTTTATTTATTTGTATTTCTTTTTCTTTGAGACCAAGTCTCACTTTTTCGCCCTCTGTAGAGTGCAATGATGCCATAGCTCACAGCAACCTCAAACTCTTGGGTTCAAGTGATCCTGTTGCCTCAGCCTCCCAGGTAGCTGAGATTACTGGTGCCCATTACATGCTTGGCTATTTTCGGAGATGGGCTCTCAGTCTTTCTCAGACTGGTCTTGAACTCCTGAAGCTCAAGCATTCCACCTGCCTCAGTGTCCCAGAGTGCTAGGTTTATAGGCTGAGCCACTGAGCCAGGCCAGAAGATATTCTTCTAATCTCAAGGTCCAGAAGAAGATGTGGGAGACTTTTTCCCATAGGGACCACAGCAGTGCTTGGCCCAAGAGGCGTGTGTGGTCACTTTGCAAAGGTGAATGTAAGATGACCTGGCTGAGGACTCCTTGCCACGTATCTTCAGGAAACTTGTCTCCATTTTGCAGGTTTCATCTATATGTGTACATATGCCCCTCCTGCCTTTCTACCTATCTTGGCTTATATTCAGTGGGTGATTGGACTATGAGTGGCCTTTTTCCCCTACTTTGCTGAATTTCCAAGTTTTCTTTAATAAGTAATTACTACAGTCCCTTTAAAATGAAAAGAATAATTTATTTAATAAGTAAGTACTGGGTGGCGCCTCTGGCTCAGTGAGTAGGGTGTCGGCCCTATATACCAAGGGTGGCAGGTTTGAACCTGTTCCTGGCCAAACTGCAACAAAAAAATATCTGGGCATTGTGGTGGGCGCCTGTAGTCCCAGCTACTACGGAGCCTGAGGCAAGAGAATTGCCTAAGCCCAAGAACTAGAGGTTGCTGTGAGCTGTAACACCACAGCACTCTACCGAGGGCGACAAAGTGAGACTCTGTCTCTAAAAAAAAAAAAATAATAATAAGTAAGTACTACAATCCCTTTAAGATGAAAAGCTTGCTAAAGAGGAATGAAGGACAACTTTGAGCATCCTGGGCCAAGAGGAGAGAAGGTGGACTGTGGGGCAAACACTGTATTAAAATTGTAATATTCGAGTCATGTCTGACTTCTGCAATTATATGAGATCCAAGATAATAATATACAAGATAAAAAACATTATCAGTAAATACTGAGTATTACAATTTTAATAGTTTCTTTTCTTTTCTTTTTTGAGACAGAGTCTCAAGCTGTCACCCTAGGTAGAGTGCTGTGGTGTCATAGTTCATAGCAACCTCCAACACTTGGGCTCAAGTGACCCTTTTGCCTCCTTTTTTCTTTCTTCTTTTTTTTTTTTTTTTTTTTTTTTTTGTGGTTTTTGGCCAGGGCTGGGTTTGAACCTGCCACCTCGGGCATTTGGGCCGGCGCCCTACTCCTTTGAGCCACAAGCACCGCTCAGTTTTTCTATTTTTATTTAATTAATTTATTTATTTAGAGACAGAGCCTCAAGCTGTCACCATTGGTAGAGTGCTGTGTCATCACAGCTCACAGCAACCTCCAACTCCTGGGCTCAAGCAATTCTCTTGCCCCAGCCTCCCAAGTAGCTGGGACTACAGGCGCCCACCACAATGCCTGGCTATTTGGTTTTTCTATTTTTAATAGACAGGGTCTCGCTTTTGCTCAGGCTGGTCTCAAACTCCTGAGCTCAAGCTATCCACCTGCCTTGGCCTCCCAGAGTGCTAGGATTACAGGCATGAGCCAGTGCACCAGGCAATACAGTGTTTTTCTGTCTTAAAATGTGTATACATTTTTTGGCATCCTCTGTATTTCATATACTATACAATTCACCCAAGTAAAGTCTGCAATTAAAGTGTACAGCTCACAGATATATGTAACCATCACCCCAATTTTAGAACATTTTCATCACCTTGAAAAGAAATCCCCTAACCTTTAGCTATCATCTCCAGTCCTAAGCAACCACTAATTTACTTTCTGTCTATAAGTTTGTTTCCCTGTTCTGAATATTTCATATGAATGGAATCATATATGACTTTTATGGGTGGCTTCTTTCACTTACCATCACGTTTTCAAGGTTTATCCATAATGTGTAACGATATTTTATTGTTTTGGACAAATAGTATTCCTTCATATGGATTTGTGACTTTTTTTATGCATTCCTCTGTTGATAGACATGAGGGCCATTTCCACCTTTTGGCTATTCTGAATAATGCTGCTATAAACATTTGTTTGCAAGTTTTTGTGTGGTCATATATTTTCATTTCTCTTGGGCACATATCTAGGAGTAGAATTGCTGGGTAATATGACTCTGCTGAATTGTTTGAGGAATTATCTGACTGAGAACATTGACTTTTATTTATTTATTTAGAGACAGAATCACACTTTGTCACTCTCAGTAGAATGCCTTGGCGTCACAGCTCATAGCAACCTCCAACTCTTGGGCTTAAGCGATTCTCTTGCCTCAGGCTGCCTAGTAGCTGGGATTACCACAAGGCCCAGCTATTTTTTTGTTGTAGTTTGACCGGGGCCAGGTATGAACCCACCACCCTCGGTATATGGGGCTGGTTCCCTACTCACTGAGCCACAGGTGCTGCCCTGAGAACATTTACTTTTAATCAGTCAAAAAAATTATCAAAGTGTTGGCACCTGTAGCTCAGTGGTTAGCGTGCTGGCTCCATACACCGAGGCTGGCAGGTTTGAACCCTGCCCCAGGCCTGCTAAACAATGACAACTGCAACAAAAAAATAGCCAGGCACTGTGGTAGGTGCCTGTAAGTCCCAGCTACTTGGGAGGCTGAGGCAAGAGAATCACTTAAGTCCAAGAGTTTAAGGTTGCTGTGAAGTATGAAGCCACAGCACTCTATCCAGGGTTACTCTGTCTCAAAAAAAAAAAAAAAAAATTATCAACTTGGAAAAAAGAAGACAAATTATACTTGTTCTTTGAAAAATATTTTAAAGTATAGAAAATATTGAGAATAAAAACATTTAATCACCTTTAACCCCACCACTGTATATCCTTGTAAAATACCTTCCTGTGTATGCTGTTTTTAATGGGACTATACTTGATGTAATGTTTTGTAGTCCATATTGTGAACATCTTTGCATGTTGATAGCTACCTTAGTGAGTTTCACACTTCTTTTTTAAATTTCACATTAAGATGAGGGTTCAAATGATTAGTTTACAATGTTTGCATTTGTTAGGTAGAATCCCTGTTGTAGTTGTGTCCGCGCATCCAGAAGATGTGCCATATACCCTTTTATGTGCCCATTAAGTAGGAACACACCAATCATCCTCGGTCCTCCCTTTTTCCCTCTTCTCTCCTCCCCACAACTTGAATTAAATTGAGTTTTTCTCTTGTGGGGGTGCGTGTGAGTTTGTCAACTGGCTTTATATTAGTATTGAGTACATTGGATACTTGCTTTTCCATTCTTATGATACTTTACTAAGGAGAATGTGTTTTAACTCAATCCAGGTTAACACAAAAGATATAAAGTCTCTATCTTTTTATAGCTGAGTAGTATCCCATAGTATACATATACCATAGTTTATTAATCCATTCCTGGGTTGGTGGGCATTTAGATTGTTTCCACATCTTGGCAACTGTAAATTGAGCTGCAATAAACAATCTAGTGCAAATGTTCTTATAATAAAATGATTTTTTTTCTTCTCGGTAGATGGATAGTAATGAGATTGTGGGATCGAATGGAAAGTCTATTTTGAGTTCTTTGAGGATTCTCTATACTTCTTTCCAAAGATGCTGTATTAGTTTGCAGTCCCACCTAACAGTGTAAAAGTGTTTCAGTCTCACACTCCTTTAACTCTAGGAACCCTCTGTTCAAAAGAGCACTTTCTGGGATCCCAATATGTAATCATTCATTAATCAACAGTTACTTACTGCCAGGTGGCAGGCATTCCTTCACTGCCTGTTCTCCTTAAAGGTTGCAGAGATTGTAGAGCACAGAAGAACCTCCTCCCCTATTGTGAAAAATCAATGAACATACATCTGTATGTACATTTATCATTTCCTGAAGAGAAATTGTGGAGGGGGAGGATGGGTTGAGGGAGGGCAATTAGTGGGAACACACCTACGGTGCATCTTAGCAAGGTACTGGTGAAACTTGTTAAATGTAGAGTATCAATGTCTTTATATAGTGATCAAGAAAATGCCATGAAGGCTATCTGTAACAGTACGATCAAAATATTTCTGAATGTATATGAAGCACATCATGCCTTATGATTGCACCAATGTACACAATTATGATTCAATAAAATTATAAAAATAAATAAATAAATAAATAAATAAAAAGAAAATATGACTGTTTACATGTTTATGGTATGGTCCCCATTGAGTAATAAATTAGGGAAGATAAGAATGTATACTTGCATTTGCTAATATCTGCAATAAGAAAAACTAAAAATATATAGATATAGGGGAATTAGCTAAACAGGGACAGGAGTATGGTGTTTTCAAAAAGTACACATTGAAATATACTTTTTTCTAATCGTGGATTATTCTTTATATGTAAAATTTGAAAACAACAAAAATAAATTTTGGCATAATACAATCTATATTTTCTGCTTTTTTATTACTGAAATGTTTCTAAACATCTGTTGGCTCAAAATGGCCATATAATTCTTTTTCTTAAGTTATGCTGCTAATGCATTCTCTTTACTACTTAACCATAATTTTCTCAGTTTCCAACATAAAATAAAAATTTTCTTATAATCTTTAAGATTGTAGCATTTTACTTTTTGAAGGGTTGTTAATGACCCCTATTATCTGCCAATCAATACTTAGCTTGCTTG
>CAUYON010067386.1:0-13614 GCA_963573935.1 Arctocebus calabarensis | reverse complement strand
TGTAGAGACAGAGTCTCACTTTATCGCCCTGGGTAGAGTGCCGTGGCGTCACACTGCTCACAGCAACCTCCAGCTCTTGGGCTTAAGCGATTCTCTTGCCTCAGCCTCCCTAGTAGCTGGGACTACAGGCGCCCGCCTCAGCGCCCGGCTATTTTTTTGTTTTTGCAGTTCGGCCGAGGCCGGGCTTGAACCCGCCACCTTCGGTATATGGGGCCGGCGCCCTGCTCGCTGAGCCACAGGAGCCGCCCTGGTTTTTTTTTTTTTTTTTTCACTTCGATGATTTTTCCTATTACAACTCCTTCTACCCAGTAGAAAGATGGAAAGCAGTTGGATCTCTTAAACTTATTTATTAAAGGTAATTTACCTCCTGTGTAAATGGAGTGATCTAAGAGAATTACTGTTAACTCTATGGCTTGGGGGTGATTGGGAAAAGGATATATAAGTAAGGAAGGTTAGGAGCGAGGCTCATGGTTTTGAAGCAAGATATATTTCCTATGTGAGGAACTTTTGGGCCTGTCATCCCCACCCAACAGGGTCTCCTAAAAGATGAAGTAGTTATATTCCCCTATGGTGTAGCTTATAGTGAATCAGTAAAAGTAGATTCAAATGAAGCTTTCCCAAATTAGGAGCAGGCCAATGTCTAGCATGATATATTTTACTCCAGTGATGGTGTGTTTGAAAGACAAACAGACTCAGTCTCTTCAAATAATCTTTAGAGACCTAGTTGCCAGTACACAAAGCTTATTCTCTGAGATAGATAAAGGATACTCTGCAAAACAAACTTCTGACTATATTCTTTATGCTTCTAGAAATGAATTTGGAAGCCTCATAGATGTCAAATTTGAAATTTTGGAAGCCATGTCAAATTTTTCATGGCTGCTCATGTGAAAATTTTAAGAAATCTGACAGTTTTAGAAGAAAAACTTCTCCCAATATTGTGCCACAGAAAACAAATTCGATAAAACATAGAAATGCTTTAAAAAATATTATCTCATGGGATACAGGTTTAGTCAAGGGCTGTAGTATATCTGCCCTTGTTCCAGCTACTTAGCACTTGCTTGGAAATGGCCACTTTTTTTTTTTTTAAGCAGATTATTGCTTAATTTATTCTTGTTTGAGTGGGATTATATAAGGGGATTCTCAAGTTTTTAGTTGATTCTAACAGTTTTACAACTGTAAATGCATAATTTTCTTTTCTTTCTTTCTTTCTTTCTTTTTTTTTTGAGACAAAGTCTCACTTTGTTGCCCTCTGTAGAGTCCTGTGGCATGATAGCTCATAGCAACCTCAAACTCTTGGGCTCAAGTGATTGTCTTGCCTTAGCCTCCTGAGTAGCTGAAACTATAGGCGCCCACCACAATGCCTAGCTATTTGTAGAGATGGGGTTTCACTCTTGCTCAGGCTGGTCTTGAACCTATGAGCTCAAGCATTCTGCCTGCCTTGCCCTGCTAGAGTGCTGAGGATTACAGGTGTGAGCCACTATGCCCAGCTGTGTAATCTGCATAATTTTCAAACCTACCCTCACAACTATGTGAATATCACTTTAATGAACTAATTATCATGGTGTATTAATTCTCACATATTAATAACTAGTTATGCTTTAGGCATTATAGTTTAATAACAACAGAATGAATTTTAGCAGCCCATTTCCAGTCTATCATATTAACTTTTCTAACTTGTTTTAATAATTTTATTTTTCAGGAGGCAGCCAAATATGGCAAGAAAGTGATGGTTCTGGATTTTGTCACTCCCACCCCTCTTGGAACTAGATGGGGTAAGCTTTTAAAGTAATTCTAGATGTGATTTTACAGAAACACAATTTTCCCTGGCACTGATATAACCTGCTTCTAAAACCTGATTAAATTAAACAAAACAAAACATACTTCTTTCATTTGAACTAAGTGGAGATAGTTTCAAGTTAAATGCTAAAAATTTAGGTCCTTTGGCACAGAATCAAAAAAGTAAAAACCTTATCCTCAAACTCTGAAGGTAAAATTTGAGTAATTTATTGTATTTAGGGGCTTAATAACTAAAAATTTTAACTTTTCATATATGGATTTCTGTTTTAAATCTTCCTCCTACATTCAACAAGAATTAGAACCAAAAAAAAAAAGAAAAACCAGATACCCTGCTGCTTCTGAGTCTCAGTGAATTTATTTAACATATACTGTGAGCCAAGGTCATGGGGATACAGCAGTGATTACGGTACACATAGAATTCCTGCTCTTATAAAGCTTACACTCCACAGTGGCACTCTGATGGCGTTCTGCTTAGAGGACTGATGGAGTCCACTGCTGTATCACACTCATTTTGGCCACCTCCCACCTGCCTGCATATTGTTTTAATGAAAACAAGCTATGATATTTATCATATTCTTTAAGCTTAGGGACGCTTAACCTTTTTTATGTGATGAGGGGAGTCAGGAGTCCTTGAGAATCTATTAAAAATAATCAAAAGGTATAGGCTACCTCCTTTAAAGAAATGTACACAAATACTAAATTTTTAACTATAGTTTTTGACCCACTGAACTCTAATCATGTCCAGTTATGAGAACCTCTTTATCAGGTATTCTGCGCATAGATTCAACGGCAGGTATAGATGCTTCTCAACTTATGGGGGGGGTTGTGTTACAGATAAAGCCAGTGTAAGTTGAAAATATCCTAAGTTCAAAGTGCATTTAAGGCTGGATGCAGTGGTTCATGCTTGTGATCCCAGTGCTTTAGAAGGCTCAGGTAGGAGAATTGCTTGAGGCCAAGAGTTTCAGAACAGCCTCGGCAACATAGGCAGATCCTGTTGAAATGAAAAAATTAATCAGATCTGCTGGTGTGTGACTGTACTTCTAGCTACTTGGAAGGCTGAGGCAGAAGGAACCCTTGAGTCAAAGGCTGAGGTTACTGTGAGCCATGCTGGGCAACAGAGGAAGAGAGCAAGACCCTGTCCTTAGCTTAGCTCAGGCTACGTTAAACGTGCTCAGAATACTTGAACATTAAACCTGCAGTTGGGAAAAGTCATCTAACACAAAGCCTGTTTCATAATAAAGCACTGAATCCCTCATGTAATTCATCGAATACTGTACTGAAAGTGAAACATAGAATGGTTGTGTGGGTATTATTATAAAGTTGAAAAATCAGAAGTAAAACCAACTGTGGGCCATCTGTGTAGGGTTATGGGTAGTGTAAAACTTCAATTCTGGCATCTTTTCAGCAATCAATTTTGTGTCTTTGAAGTATATGGAAATCCTCCCCCTTTTTTGTTTTGTTTTAGGATGATATTATTGTTTGGTAAATAAAGCTCTCTGAACTTAGAAACATCACGAGATGTAAGAATAAACTTACATAAACAGAACTGGCCACCATTGTTTCATGGAATTGTAATAACCATTGACCTTTTTCTTTAAAGCCTAGGAAAGCAGTCTATAAACTGATTATTCTGTGTTTTGCAGGTCTTGGAGGAACATGTGTAAATGTGGGCTGCATACCTAAAAAATTAATGCACCAAGCAGCTTTGTTAGGGCAAGCCCTACAAGATTCTCGAAACTATGGATGGAAAGTTGATGAGATGGGTATGGAAGAAGCAGCTCTTCTGCTTGTGCTTTTAGGGGTTTGAGCTGTAATCTTGGAATGTACTTTTCATTTTTATTGAAACTAACAAATACTCTGGGAGTTGTTTTTATTGTTTACATTTTTTATAAATAAAATCACTGCAGTTATTCTTTGTCAGTTAGTTACTATAGTAACAATAGATATTGCACTTGGAGTATGGTGTTTCTCTCTTTTTTTTTGAGAAAGATTCTCACCCTGGGTAGAGGACCCTGGGTAGAGTCATAGCTGACAGCAATCACAATTTCTTGGGCTTGAGCAATTCTCCTGCCTCAACCTCCTGAGTAGGTGGGACTACAGGTGCCTGCCACTACACCCAGCTGGTTTTTCTATTTTTAGTAGAAATAGGGTCTCATTTTTGCTCAGGCTGGTCTCCAATTCCTCAGTTCAAGCAATCAACCAACCACAGCCTCCCGAAGGGCTAGGATTCCAGGCATGAGCCACCACATAGGCTGAAAACCAGAATTTTTTTTTTTTTTTAGACAGAGTCTCACTATGTTACCCTTGGTAGAGTGCCATGGCATCATAGCCCACAGCAACCTCCAACTCTTGGACTTAAGTGATTCTCTTGCCTCAGCCTCCCAAGTAGCTGGGACTTTAGGCACCTGCTACAATGCCCGGTCATTTTTTTGTTGCAGTTGTCATTGTTGTTTAGCTGCCCTAGGCTTGGTTTGAACCCACCTGCCTCAGTGTATGTGGCTATTGCCCTAACTGAGCTACAAATGCTCAGACTAGAATTTTTCAAATAAGTTCATATATAGTTTTTGTAAGAAATTATAAAATGTTTGTAATTTGCAATAACGTACTAACTGCATTTGCTTTTTTGTGAAGTTGTTGCATTTTTCTCTTTCCAAAGACATCTGTTTCATGATCTGATATTTGTGGGGAGTGATGATTGTTTATGGAGGGGGTGATTAAATTTTGTTGGATTAAAAATATTTAGAGTAAGGGACAACTGAAACTTTCACCAGAGCATACACAACTCAAAACATTTCTTAACCTTTTTTTTTAAAGTGGTTTCAAAAAACAAATTGTTTCCTTGAAAGTCATATAAACAAAATAAATAAATAAATGAAAGTCATATAAACATATGGGCACCCTAGACTACTGGGTTGACATTACTTATAAAAGCCCTTCTCTATAAAAGATTAGTTTTCCTCAGGGTAAAATGAAGAATTCAAATTTAATCATGAAAGGATTTACCTTTTAAAAGTTTAATACGAATTATCAGATCTGTTCTGAATACATTGTATTTATTTTTAACCAGTTATTATTTAATTAGTTTTTTCTTACATACTTAATAAACATATGCAATTTAAAAAAAAATTAAATGTACCCTAGAAACCCCAGACATGTTGGAGAGGGAATTGTTAATTTTTAGAAAGTAGATTACATTATCTGGTAGGAGAATAAAGTGAGGCTTGGCCCAGCTTCATGACTAATTATTAATATAGTTCACTCTGTGTTTGAGAGTGAAACTCCAACCCCTATAGATTTGAGATTTACAGAATGTGGAGAATTTGAGGGAAAATATCACAGCCAGTAGGTAGGATAAACTATTTTGTGGCTTTTCAGGTTTTAATTAACAGTTTATAAAATAAAAAAATAAGACAAACACATGCTTTGAAAAATTTTGCTCCTACTCAAACTAGTTAAGCCTCCTTTGATGCTTCTTCCCATTTAAAAATAGTAATACTACTTATTTCAAGTCTGGGGTCTTTGAAAATCAGTTACCTTAAAGTTTTCTTAAATTGGGCTCACATCTGTTTGCTTAGACCCTTATGAGAGAGAGACATATAAAAAGAAATTTGGTAAATGGTGCCTGTGCTCAGTGAGTAGGGCACCAGCCCCATATGCTGAGGGGGCCGGGTTCAAACCCAGCCCCGGCTGAACTGCAAAACAAAAAAATAGCCGGGTGTTGTGACAGGCGCTGGTAGTCCCAGCTACTTGGGAGGCTGAGGCAAGAGAATCACCTAAGCCCAGGAGCTGGAGGTTGCTGTGAGCTATGATGCTACAGCACTCTACCGAGGGCAATAAAGTAAGATTCTCTCTGTCTCTACAGAAAAAAATTTGGTAAAATGTTGATAATTATTGCAGCTAGATGTACATGTGTGAGTCAGATACTATTCCTGGTATAGAAACAGTGATTCCTGACTTTTTAAAAAAAATAATGATGTTAGAAAGAGGCCAGGCAAGCTGGGCTAGGCTCCTTACAGCCTTTCCCACCACCAGGCACCTAGTTCTTATACCACCACAATCACGATGGCCTTGGCAGTTATTATTATTATTTTTTAATTGAACTAATCTCTTATGTTTCCTCTGGTTCTGACATATTGTGGTCATATGAATTGAAAAGTCATGATCAGTTCTCTAGAAGGCCACAAACCTGTCATTTCCAGAGGCTGATCTGGCCTGGCCATTAGGAGTCCCCACTTAGTTTCACCACTTACTGTTTGGCCAGGCTACTCAACCTGGAGACTCAGGATTGGAGACTCAGATTTTCTCATTTCCCTGAGAGAGACTGTCAGTATGTATTTTCTTCCCCCTGTACCACCCCTTCCCCAGGACCTGCCTTCTTAAGCCTACCATTTTGGTATATTTACCCATGTTCTATCTTTCTCTGTCATCAATAAGGTATTAATTATTAAATGACAAAAGATTGATTTTTATTCATTAACATTTTGGAATTTGGTAATACTCGAGTGCCTAAGGATTACCTAATTAAATGATTAATTGTGATAGAATAAAAATATTTTTCTTTTTGATTGGATGGAAGTTTGAGGAGAAATGAAATATCAGACTCTTACAATTCCTGTCTAAATGAGGAGTCAGTGAACTTTTTTCTATAAAAGGCCAGATAATATTTTAGGCTTCTTGGGCCGTATGGTCTCTGTTGTAGCTGCTCAACTTTGCCACTATAGTGTAAAAGCAACCCTAGAAAATATGGAAATAAAGGAGCATGGCTGCATTTCAATGAAACTTTATTTATAAAATGTTGATAGGCTATATTTGGCCCATAGTGTCATGATTTGCCAGCTCCTGGCATAAACTCTTAACCCGTTTAGTAACTCCAGACCTGGCTATATTAAAATCTCTTGGATTTTATTGCAAATACAGAATCTTAACCCTTAAAATACCCCAGCAATCAGTATATACAATCCAAACTAAAATTTTAGCTCATTTCTAGATAAAGAAGAGAAAGTTTGTATAAGGTTATTTTAGTTTTGAGGATTGCCAGGAATCCTTGCATTGTTTAATTGTATGGTAGTCTTCGAGAAGAGAAAGAATACTTGAAGATAAAAAGAAGTATATGTGGGCAGCACCCTGTGGCTCAGCGAGTAGGGCGCTGACCCCATATACCAAGGGCTACGGGTTCAAACCCGGCCCCGGCCGCACTGCATCAAAAAATTAGCTGGGTGCTGTGGCTGGCACCTGTAGTCCCAGCTAGTTGGGAGGCTGAGGCAAGAGAATCGCTTTAAGCCCAAGAGCTGGTGGTTGCTGTGAGCTATGACTCCACAGCACTGTACTGTGGGCGACATAGTGAGGCTCTGTCTCCACAAAAAAAAAAAAAAAAGAAGTATATGTGCTCAAAATGAAAATTTGTCCTTTTAATTTTTTAGTTTTTGTAGTGACAGAGTCTCATTTTGTCGCCCTCAGTAGAGCGCCGTGGCGTCACACAGCTCACAGCAACCTCCAACTCCTGGGCTTTAGCGATTCTCTTGCCTCAGCCTCCCGAGTAGCTGTGACTACAGGTACCCACTACAACGCCTGGCTATTTTTCTGTTTTGCAGTTCCGCCAAGGCTTCGGTATATGAGGTTGGTGTTTTACTCGAAGAGCCACAGGCACTGCCCAAAATTTATTCTTTTAGACTAAAAATCTCTGCTGTTAGTATTTCATATGAGTAGTTATTGGGATTTTTACCAGAAGTTGAAAAGCTAAAAATTTTATTTTTATTTTCTTATGCAGTTAAACATGATTGGGAAAAAATGACAGAAGCTGTACAGAATCACATTAGCTCTCTGAATTGGGGCTACCGAGTTGCTCTACGGGAGAAAAAGGTGGTCTACGAGAATGCCTATGGGCAATTTATTGGTCCTCATATGATTAAGGTAATTGTGACATCAGAGTAGCTTTTTCTAATAATGCTTTGGTATTAGCTACTCAGCTTTAATAGGTCTTTCTTACTATATTATCAAATTATGAGGGCCAATCAAATAATGAGACATAGTTAAGTGGATCTTGTTAACTATAAAGTTTACAGTTTTAAGGGTAATCACTTATTAAAGTTTTCATATTGGTTCTTTGGTAGGCAACAAATAATAAAGGCAAAGAAAAAATTTATTCAGCAGAGAGATTTCTCATTGCCACTGGTGAAAGGCCACGTTACTTGGGCATCCCTGGTGACAAAGAATACTGCATCAGCAGGTAAGAAAAAAGAGCAGAGGGGGATGGAGAACCCATTGTGGATTTTGTTTTTGCTGTTTTCTTCAAACCCAGGGAGTCCATTTCTGGAACCTCAGAGTTTTTTTGCCACATTTTGCCCTCTCTGGGTGGAGACGGGGGTCTGAGAAAAAGTGAAAAAGTAAAAATTATTTTAAATGAGAAAATTTAAAAAAATTGAAAACCCCAATCATTGGTGATCTTACCACATAGAGTTAATATCAATATATATAGACCTATACTTAATGTATATTTTTATTTGAAATTTTGTGTATTGTATGTCAGTATATAATAAATAAAACAAATGGATATCCGTGAACACTTTGTAACTAAATATGATACGTTTAATTTTTGTTGTTGTTGTTGTTGAGTCAGAATCTCACTGTGTTGCCTTGGTAGAGTGCTGTGGCATCACAGCTCACAGCAACCTCAAACTCTTGGGTTGCAGGGATTCTCTTGCCTCAGCTTCCCAAGTACCTGGGACTACAGGTGCCTGCCACAGCACCCGGCTATTTTTTGTTGCAGTTGTTTTTAGCCTGGGCCAGGTTCGAACCTGCCACTCTTGGTGTACGTGGCTGGCACTGTAACCACTGTGCTACAGGTGCCGAGCCGCGTTTAGTTTTTCAAAAGTAGGATCATGTGTTAACCTTTAACACTTGCACAGTGAATGCTAAAGGAATTTGAGGCTGGCAGGCCGTTTAGGTTTATCAGACTCTACTCAGCTATAAGAATGGTTGCAGTGTCAGTGTTGAAGGACTTTCCAAAATAAGTGAATCAAGCAAGCAAGTTTTGTTGTGTGATTTATTTTTGCCCCTTACGTGATAATACTGCTGACGTTGTTCAGGAATTTTAAATTATGAAATTATTAAAAGAAAATTATTGGTAAATATGTCCCTCTTAGGAAAAAGCAAATATCCAATGTGTTCAGTACTAATCTGAAGCTAGTAGATGATCTAATACACACATAAGAGAAAAACTCAATTCATTAAAGTTGGGGGGAGAGGGAACCAGGGAGGGAGGGCAGGGGATTGGTGTGTTCCCACTTAATGGGCACAATGTAGGGGTGTATGACACATCTTCTGGGTGCAGGACACTATAACTTAACAAATGCAAATATTGTAACCTAGTTGTTTGTACCTCCGCATTAATATGACATTTAAAAAAATACATCTTCTTAGATTTTTTTTTTTGTCTATGAGTTTATGATTGTATTATGAATTACTCATCTCCTTCAGGCCCCTTTTTTTTCTTTGGAAATACGATTTTATCCCTGTGTCTTATCCAGGAGCAGCCCGGATGGCAGCTGTTGTCATTGCTGTCTTGGAGGAAATCTCTCAGTCCATTCAGGCTGCTATGACAAAATATCATAAATTGGGTGGCTTATACAGAACAGAGATCATTTCTCACAGTTCTAGAGGCTGGGAAGTAGAAGATGAAGGAGCTGTCTGATTTGGTGTCCTAGAAGGGCCCTCTTCCCTCTTCATGGGCAGTGCCTTTTCACTGTGTCCTTACATGGTGGAAGGGGGTGAAGGGACTCTCTGAGGTCTCTTTTATAAGAACATAAACCTCATTTATGAGAACTTTGCCCTCATGACTTAATCAACTCCCAAAGGCTCCGTCACTTAATACCATCACCTTGGAGTCTAGGACTTCAATTTATGAATTTTGGAAGCATAAACAGACTATAGCAGACTGTCTTGTATTTTTAAACTCATTATCTAACAATGCTTTTATGATCTATGTCTTATATATTCCTAACTCAACTAGAAGATTTTTGTCTGTAATTTTATATTACAAAAATAAGATACTGAAAGTTTTTCTGCACCCTTCTCCCCACTCTGGATAATTGATATTTTAGTTGAGAAGTAACAGGTTTTTCAGCTCAGAGCTGAGTGATAGATTGAAGGTGGGGATTTGGGTTTGCAAATATATGATTTATTCCAAACAGTTCCCAATAGTTTTATGTGATTTGGATTTGGACCAATATCTGAAGTTCTATGGTTTGCTATGTCTAGCCATGGGTAACTTGAGCTACTCCCACAGCAAATGAGTGGCCAGAAAGGGCCACTAGAAACTTAGATACTCTCATATGTTATTTGTGTAGCTAATGGAACATTTATAATCTTAAAGTATTTCATTCTTAAGAAGGTAAAAATATTTACTTTGATTTGGACATTATTCAGATAACATTTGTTCCTCTTATTTCATTTTCCTTCTTTAAATTTCTTTTCAGTGATGATCTTTTCTCCTTACCTTACTGCCCGGGTAAGACCCTGGTGGTTGGTGCATCCTATGTTGCTTTGGAATGTGCTGGATTTCTTGCTGGTGTTGGTTTAGACGTCACTGTTATGGTACGGTCCATTCTTCTTAGAGGATTTGACCAGGACATGGCCAACAAAATTGGTGAACACATGGAAGAACATGGTGTCAAGTTTATAAAACAATTTGTACCAGTCAAAGTAAGTGGGGTTGTCTGTACGTCTGTCTGTTGGTTCTATACTAATATTAAAAGATAAGAAGAGAGTTGAGCTGGTGGTAGAAGCATCCTTGGAACTGTGAATGCTGTGATTTCTCATCTTGTATATACTGATGTATAAAGTTGTACCTGCCTACCACCCAAATAGCTTTTTTGTTCATAGATTAATATTTTCTTACTTTGTTAATTTTCTTAACATTTAGTTCTCTTCTTTTTAATGAAAATGTTTCAATAAAACTGACAAAATTTATCACTTAGTATATTTAGTATATCTTTTTCATACTAATAGATAATTGTTCTTCAGTACAGGGATTATTTTATTTAAGTTGTCATTTAAAAACGTATTTTCTTAACTTAATGGGTTAACTTGAGTTCTTTGCATAACTGTGAATCTTCAGTGCTGATATGTAAGAGGAAGAGCTCTGGGGAGAATGAACTAGATTCCAATAGTGTTCTGCCATTTTCTTGCTATATGAATTTAGGAGAGTTACTTAACCTCTCTAAAGCTGAGTTTCTTTTGTAAAATGAGGTTGATAATAACTTGTATCTGAGAGTTCATGTTAAGTTTGCATTTGCCAATACTTACAAAGTAATAAGAACAGTACTTAGCAGACAGTAAGTCTAAAACAATTCTAATAATACTGTAAAGATTAAGTAGCAAATTTCCTAGGAATTATCAGTACTTGATTACTGTAGGTGTTTTTTTAGGGAGTAAAGATATGCATATACCTACATGTTATGTTTATATTAGAACTATAATTAGAAAATAGCTGGGGGCGGTGCTTGTGGCTCAAGGAGTTGGGCGCTGGCCCCACATAGCAGAGGTGGCAGGTTCAAACCTGGCCCTGGCTAAAAGCTGCAAAAAAGAAAGAAAGAAAGAAAATAGCTGTATGTATATGATGTGCTAATAGAAGAGTAACATCTTTCTGAATAAATCCTGACATTTGGGGAGTTGGGGCCCTTTTGACAATCTGGTGGACTATGCCTAGTAAAGCAGGGTCACAAGGGTTTCCCATTCTCACAGCTGGACATTAAACTCTTGTATGCTATATGTTCAAAAAGTAACTTGAATATAAGTAGTCTTTGGTGGAGAGAGTGCATTTTGGACAGAGAATATAGTATGTCCAGAAAGGCTCTGTGGGGAGGAAAATCGTTCTAAATATGTAAAGGCCTAACTGGAGCACAAAAGTGATTTACAATAGAGGTGGGATGAGGCCCCTTTTGTTTACCATTTTGAAACAAATCTTAAGATATGGGCCACTTTAGCTCTTCTCCAAAGATGAGAACATTTTCATTTAAATTAAGCAGGAAAGATTTTTCTTAGAGAGGTTTAATTATATAAGAAGGGAAGGAATTTGAGAAGGTAAATCTTTACTATTTATTGATGTTGAAAATAAAGTGACCCTTGACAATTTCCCCAAATAGACTCATCCTGTTTTAAAGGTAGTCTCCTAGGAAATATTTCACAGGCTGTTATTCAGAATAAAGGTTAACTACATGCTTAACAAAGCTTCCCAGGTGATGGAGTTTCTAAGTTGACATTTTTGTGTAGGAGGTTGGTGTAGTCCGTCTCATTTGCCATAGCACAAGTACCAGGGCTTGCTTATTCCTTTCTACATCCTTAGCAACCGCTAGTTGTGATAATCACATACATCTCCTAGTCTACTATGACTTTTACCTGTTATCAGAACTCCAATATCAAGTCTTGTTATCAATGAATGCTGAATGTTGGTTGTCAAAAGCAAATCTCTGAATTTGGGTAGCAGTGGCTCTCCAATTACTCATTCTGGATGAATGATGAGATAAGAAAAACAGTCACTGGTTTGATCTTCAGGATCACAGTGTGCTTTATCTGGCTTTCTTCTTTTTCCACTTCTCTGAGTTGTATTATTTGAGAATTATTTGAAAGAAAGGCCATCTAGCACATTAAGCAATGAAAAAGAAGGAGATTAAAGAATCACATCATTCATCCTAATGATGTTTAAGTGAGGGAGATAGCTCATAAAAGAGCTCTGAAGCAAGATTTTATGTTTTAACTTTGGGTTAACAAAATAGAGGGGAAGGTACACTTATCCCCCTTGATAAATGTCTTTATTTTAAGGTAAAACTGTCACTTTTATAGGTTGAACAAATTGAAGCAGGAACACCAGGCCGACTCAGGGTGATAGCTCAGTCCACCCATAGTGAGGAAACCATTGAAGGAGAATATAATACGGTAAGAGTGGGTTTGGGCCAACACCTTATCAGAAAGCAGATAAAATACTTCTTTTTACTTAGAATGATTGTTAGATATTTCTAAAATGTACTGCTTTCATGCCCATTCGAAGATTTGTTAATAACTTATGATATTAAAATTCATTCTTGTACAAGGATGGCTTTAGATTTTCTCCCCTGTAACTTAAAATATTGTCAAATAGCTATACGTAGGCACCAACATTTTTAATGAAGTAGGATTTTTTTTTTTTTAATTGAGACAGAATCTTATTTTGTCACCCTCAGTAGAGTGCTGTGGCACTATAGCTCAGCAACCTTCAACTCTTGGGCTCAAGTGATTCTCTTGCCTCAGCCTCCCTAGTAGCTGGGTTTATAGGTGCCTGCCACAATGCCTGGCTATTTTTGTTGTTGCTGTTGTTGTTGTTTAGCAGGCCTGGGGCTGAGTTTGAAGCCCCAGATCATGTGGCCGGCACCCTAACCACTGAGCTATGGGCACCCAGCCATGAGCTAAGATTTCTGTGTTCTTCCTTTTCGTCTCTCTGGCTACCACTTAAAAATATATAAGTTAATTGGGTCATAGGCAATGCTGAACTTGGATGGCTTTATTAAGAAATTAACTCCCTTCCTTTTAATAAGAAATGAAAAATGGACTCAGCACTTGTGGCTCAATGGACTAAGGCACCAGCCATGTACACCTGAGCTGGCGGGTTCAAATCCAGCCCGGACCCGCCAAACAACAATGACAGCTGCAACCAAAAAATGGCTGGGTTTTGTGGCGGACGGCCTGTAGTCCCAGCTACTTGGGAGGCGGAGGCAGGCGACTCGCTTGAGCCCAGGAATTGGAGGTTACTATGAGCTGTCATGTTACGGCACTCTATCCAGGGTG
>CAUYON010067384.1:0-22990 GCA_963573935.1 Arctocebus calabarensis | reverse complement strand
ATTATTTCTTATACTGAATTGATCTGATTCCCTTGATTCCTAATAAGACATTCTAAGAAGCACTGTAAGTAGAGGGGTACAGGTGAAACTTACTAAATGTCGAATACAAATGTCTGTACACAATAACTAAGAAAATGCCATAAAGGTATGTCAACCAGTTCGATGAAAATATTTCAAACTGTATATAAAACCAGCACATTGTACCCCATGATTGCATTTATGTACACAACCATGATTTAATAGAAAAAACTATAAAGACATTTTAAAATTTATATAAAATTTTCTGTACAAGTTAGAATAGCACTTAAGACTTATTTTAAAAGAAGAAATTACTTCAATAATATTGACAAAATTTGTTACTTTTTCTTAATCCTATTTTGACACAGTCATAAAATAATTTTTAAATATCATTACAAATGATGATTTGGGTTGGGCGGTGCCTGTGGCTCTAAGGAGTGGGGTGCCAGTCCCATATGCCAGAGGTGGCGGGTTCAGGCCCAGCCTCGGCCAAAAACTGCAAAAAAAAAAATCATTACAAAGGGTCTTGTGTAATTTTCTAAGATGCGGCCTTCCTTTCCTGCTTTGTTCATAGGTTTAGATTTCGGGTTGGTGTACAGTTTGCATGTGCTTCTTAGTTTTTCTTGCTTACCTCTGGACAAGCCAATTGCACATAATAAATGACACTGGATAGTGGATCCTCTGCAATAAATCTTCATTGGACAAGTAGATCACCCAAAATAAATCTTCTGTGGGTGAATGAAACAGCTTTGCTCAAACACCCATGGAAAAAGAGCTCATCCATCGTAAATCAAAGATAGATAAGTGGATCAGCTTTAATTTACTGCCTTTAACCATGACTATGGTTTTTGTCTTACCTAAGATATACCACGATTTTACAAAAGGTACATAGTTTAGAAACATACGGAAGTGTTACCTCCCTAAGATTGCCCTCAAAAGCCTATTTTCCTATTATTAGAAAAAGAAAGATAAAAATAAATATAGTCAATTATATTAATTTAGCAACGGGATATAAAATAGAATTTTAAAATTATTAAAAACTGAGACTGAAAAAAAGTTAGATAAAAACTGAGTCTGTATTTCAGGAAATCCAATTATTAATCCGATCTTCAATAAATATTTTCTCCATATGTAAAGCTACAGTGTTAGTAAAATGCTTTATAGTAGTTGTCTGGAATAAACCAAGTGCTGAAAAATACAAATTTATATTGTTTAAATATCTTAGAATATGCATCTCTTCTCCTTTTCTTGACATACAAAGTAAAAAATACATACCATTGTTCATGTTTTTCATTAGATGGGATCAAATTAAATTAATCACTGAATGATATGATAATACTTGTAAAATGGGTTGAGCAGGATATTGTTAGAATAAATAGGGCATTTAAACTGTAGTCAATGACAAAAATTCCAGAAACAAATTGACCTTCAAGAAAACTTTTAAAGCTTAAAAGTCACGTTAGATGGACATGCGGAGAAGAGAATGATAGATGTAATGCCTAGTAATTGTGAGGATATAATCTAGAAACAATGTATTTGTGCACAGGCATGTTTATATATACGTGGCAAAGAAATAAGCTCAGCAGACTTAGGCAGATGATCAGATCATGAAAGGCCTCTGTGTCTGGCTAATAATTAAACTTTATTCTAAGCCAAAAGAGCATCACTAGTTGCATATGTGTGTATATACATATAATATGTTTATATATGTATGCAACATATATATGACATATTATACCCACACACATATATATACAATATATATACAAACACACATACAGGTATGTTTATACATGTGTATACACATATGTATATATATGTCTCACGTGCTTTATACAGAAGCAGATACCACTTATTATTTCATTTGAAATAAAGTTGCTTTTTCATTTGTGTTCAATATGTTATTATTCTCAAGCTATACTATCAAATGCATCTTGAGGAAACATTTTCTGCTTAGGTAAAATGAAAAGGTTTTATTTTGGGTTGCATTTTTTAATGTGTTTTTAAAGGATTACTGTTCTATTAATGAACATGCACATGATCCTGTTTTAATACAGAGAAGCTAAGTATTTTCAAATTCTTTTTGGCAGCAGAACCAAAAATATTTTGTAAGGCAAGGCTTGCTAAAAACACATCAATTAGTTAAATAATAAAGGTAACATCACTCAGTGTGTGTGTTTATAGGTAATTTTACAATATCCGCATAAAAAAATATGATGAAGTACTAAGAAAATTACAAGATGAAGAAAATATCTTTGTAAACAATTAAGCTCCTGGTCCAAAGAAATGAGATGGATAAAGAGCTGTGTGCCTAGATTTTAAAATGTAATATTCATGTAAGCAGCAATGTGTATCCCAACTTATTTTCCTCCCTATCCTAAGATATTCTTTACTTAAGAGTGTACATAATTGTACATAATTACCTCCCACTCTAGAGAATGATATTAAGATACCTTTGAAATTTTAGGGCCAGACTGAAACAGTCAAAACATAACAGCAAATGTTAAATGACTCTAAGAGTGAATCCTACTGATTATGTCAAAACATGCCTATTGTTTTACATTTGACGTGATTGTATGTTTTATGTTAGAATTTTGTCTTATTCCTATGAAAAACATTTGCACTGGAGACAATTGGAAGATTAAGTAAGATTTTCATTATAGTTCTAAAACAGCTTTTTCAAAAGACTGCAATTGTTTTAAACTGAGGCCTACCTAAACTTTTCATAATTGTTCATTTTCATAATTGTTAGTAATTATGCACTAATAGGTTGATCTTTTGATGAAACATATACTATGTGCTTGTAATGTAACATTAAAACTTTTATTGCATAAAATAATTTCTTATCACAGTCAGTTACAGGTATCCATCAACTTTAAAAACTTTCTCGGACAGTAAAAATAAACAGTTTAATAATTTCTCTTTATAATTAATATTGTAAAATAAATTCAATCTTTAATTTTTAAGAAATATTCAAAACATCTTGGGGGTGCAAATATTATGGTTACACGACGTATTTTTGTGCAGTTTCAGCCAATTATGTGCGTGTCCGGTGGGATTTGACTCTCCTGTTTTCCCTCTCCCACCTGTTTGCTTGCTGTTGAGTTTTACTACCAGTTGTGCACATGGGTGTTGATTGATTAATTCAAGTTTGATGGGAAGTACACATGGTGTTTGTCTTTCCATTCTTGTGACGTTTCACTTAGAAGAATGGTCTCTAGTTCCATCCAGGTTGTAACAAAAGGCAGTAGCTCACCATTTTCCTTGTGGCTGAGTCAGACTCTGTGCTATACACACACCATCTTTTATTCATCCATTCATGTATTGATGGGCACTTGGGTTGATTCCACATGTGTGTGATTGTGAACTGTGCTGTGATGAAAATTCTAGTGAATGTGTCTTTCTGAAAAAATGACTTTTTTTTCCTTTGGATAAACACCCAATAATGAGACTGCTGGATCAAATGGTAGGTTGTCTACTCTTAGTTCTTTGAGGTATCGACCATATGATTTTTCATAGAGGTTGTATTAGTTTGCAGTCTCACCAACAGTGTGTAAGTGTTCCTTTCTGTCTGGTGTTTGGGGATTATTGATCAAGGCCATTCTCACTAGTTAGGTGATAGCTCATTATGGTTTTGATTTGCATTTGCATGACGATTAGAGAAATTGATCACTTTTTCATGTGATTATTGGCCACTAATTTATCGTGTTTTGAAAAGATTCTGTTCTAGTCTTTTGCCCATTTCTTAATAGGGTTATTTGATTTTTTTTCCTTGCTGATTTGCTGGAGTTGTTTATAGATTCTGGTTATCAGCATTTTGTTGACATATAGCATACAAATATTTTCTCCTATTCCATAGGTTGTCTTGTTTACTCCATCAATTCTTTCCTTGGCTGTGCAGAAGTTTTAATCTAATCCGATCTCATTTGTTAATTTTTACTGTTGCTGTGATTGCTGTTGGACTTTTCTGCATAAATTCTTCACCTAGGTTGAATCTATAAGACTGTTTACAACACTTTCTTTGAGAATTCTGGTAGTTTCATGCCATAGATTTAAGTCTGTTATAGATCATGAATTAATTTTTATAAGTGTTGAGAGGTGTGAATCACATTTAATCTTCTACATGTGGCTATGCAATTTTCT
This sequence comes from Arctocebus calabarensis, assembly GCA_963573935.1. Classification (NCBI taxonomy): domain Eukaryota; kingdom Metazoa; phylum Chordata; class Mammalia; order Primates; family Lorisidae; genus Arctocebus; species Arctocebus calabarensis. Next base: position 18,829 of record CAUYON010067384.1, on the reverse strand, counting down.
CAGCACCATTTATTGAAAAGGATTTCTTATTCACTGAATGTTATTGTTTGCTTTGTCAAAGAGCAGATGGCAATAGGAGGAAGGTTTTATGTCTGGGATTTCTGTTTTGATCCTTTGGTCTATGTCTCTGTTCTTGTTTCAGTACTGTCCTGTCTTGGTTACTCCAGCGTTATAGCATAGCTTGAAGTCTGATAAAGTGATACCTCCTGGTTTGTTCTTTTTGCTTCAGGTTGCTTTGGCTATTTGGGCTCTTTGGGGGTTCTATACAAAGGGTAGAATTATTTTTACTAGATTTGAAAGCAATGGCATTGGTATTTTCACGAGGGTTACACTGAATTTGTAAATCACTTTGGGTAGTACAGACATCTCAACAGTGTTTATTCTGCTAACTCATGGCCATAATGTTTTTCCATTTGTTTATATCTTCTGTAATTTCCTTCTTCAGTAGCTCAGTTCAATCTGTAAAGGTCTTTCACCTCCTTGGTTTAATATATCCCTAGAGTTTTACTTTTCTTTGTTGCTATTCTGAAAAGTATTATATGTCATATCAATTTTTGTGCATTATTCCTGTTACTGCCCACAAGTACAATAATTTGAACTGTGACATACACCATATCACATTATATTATTGTATATCAGGTACACATATCACATACTGCGTAATTGCTGAAAGGACATGAATAGAATGCTCACTCCTGTTATCTTCTATTTCTTCTGCAAGGACTACAGATGAGTTTTCTTATGCCTAATTGTTCAGCCTAGAGACAGTTTATTGATCTGAATTTTTGTGGGAAACAGAAAATATTTTCCAATGTTTATGGATATGTCCAAGCAGAAGGTAAGTAGAAATGCATTTGGGTGCTGAAATTTAGTTCTCAGAACTCTGGTGTTTCTGTTTTCACTGTTACTTAAAATATAGCCTTCTTACTTGTAGAGATTTAATTGCTTACTCCCTAAATGCCAAGCCATTTTACTATCAAAGGAATTTATTGCAAAGCAGACATATCTGTATAACTCATCTTTCCATATGGCAAACCCCAAGAATAGTTTTTACCTGTATAAAGAGACGATTCCATGTAATGTGCATTTCGTTATTTACTCAAGCAAAACATCCTTATATCATTTATTATATTTCTGACATTTAGGCCACATTTTACATGTCCTAATTTGCTATGATCATGACATAACTTTTATAACAGTCCATACTTCGCATTACAGTGACTTATTTTCCAGATGTCTCTACTGTTTTCACATATGAGTGACAATTTGATGATGCATGAGCTATGTTACCCTTTTACTCCTGTATACTGTGAGAAGTGTTCTAAGCAATTCTTTTTCACTTTCTGGATTTTCTGTTATCAACTTCTGTATTTGCAGGATTTTCTTACCCTCAATTTTTGCCCATGGCCTTGAACTTTGCTGATGAAATATTTTCTTTTTACCACTTTTGAGAGGTCTTGCAGCACACTCTGACAAATTATTGTATATTTCTTCTCCGTGTCTTTTCCCATCGTTAACCTCTAATCCATCCTGCAAACTACAATCAGAATAGTTTTCATTATATCTGGTTCTTTTTCATAGTTTGTACAAAGTCAGCTTAGTTGAGCTTTCACATGGACTACATTTCAAACTAATTCTTTTGTATGTTTTAATATTTACCCATGCCTCATAATTAGGTATATTAATTTCTTAGATTAGACCAATTTTACAGAAAGTATCATCTTTCAAGATTTATACTTAATCCTTATTGTCTTACAGATGATTCAGTAAGGCAAAAATATTCAATAACAAACTACTTTTATATCTGACGTTCTCAAGTCTTAGTGTGTGGAAAAATCACATGAAAACACTAGTTTGCTTAAAAAGTGCATATTATATTTTCCACTCGTAAATATGCTGATTCAAGGGGAGAGTTTAGAAACCAGGTACATACATTTTAAAAATACCCCTAATATGTATCATCTAGCCTGAGATAATTTAGTGATTGCTCATTGACTATAGCTCCTAAAAATATCACAATGTGGATATTTTACTTTTTCTCCAAAATTTGTACTCAATAATGCATTTTTATTTAATTTTTTGCATGTCTAATAGTTTCTGGAAAACATATTTTCTTTTAGTGACTAGAGAATAAAAAATTATTGATATCACTATAGGGGTAAATTGAATTTAATCTTTCATTTATAGTCTAATTCCTCCAATGATATTTGTATCTTGTTAATTCTTACAAAAAATGTACTTACTATTTGAAATGTATATCCTGGGTATCTTCTACAACATTATCATCTATTTCGAGCTAGCAATGTACATAACTAACTATCCCAGAATGCTTTATGTTGCTTTGAGTGTCAAGCAGAAATATATCATTTGGTCCTCAAGGGAAACCAACAAATAAAATAGTCCTAAAATGCTTTTAGTGTGTTAATAGTTAGAAATTATTTTGTAAATACTATAAATACACCCCAATTTTCCCTCAAATTAAGAATTTATTTAGTAATTATTAAATGAAATATCATTTTAAACCATTATTATTAATTATTAAAACATTGTTATTAAAGGTGGGACAAAGTACTTTCATTTTTTTCTACAGAATAATCTGTACATGACATCTGTTATAAAAGAAAATTTCTGACAAAAATTATAATAAATTATTAAATGAATAATCTTACAAAACCTCTTTGTTGTTATTTCCTGTTAATATTTGCATTAGGAAAATCTCTAGTTAATTATTATATTATAACTCATTCACTTTATTTCCTGGATAATAACTTAGGAAAAGTTCCAGATAGACTATTAACTTTGTGTTAAATGAAAATTACCCTAGAGTTTTTATCATTTGTGTCTTATATTTAAATCTTTTATCCAATGTAAGTCACCTTTTGGTGGTGAGAGGTGTGGGTCTAGTTTCTGTTTTTTACATGTGGCTAACTATTTCTCCCAGCACCAGTGTATACCATGGAATAGTATTCAGCCGTTATGAAATATGGAGACCTCACACCTTTTGTATTTACCTGGATGGACTTGGAGAACATCCTCCTAAGTGAAATATCATAAGAATGCAGAAGCAAACATCCAATGTACTCAATACTAATATGAAGCTAATAGATAAACAACTACAAGTCTCCCCCACATACACACCACAGTTAAATTCAAATGGAGAGGAGGAGGGTAGAGAGAGAAGAAAGGAGAGAGGGAAACTGGTAAGCTCTTGCCTAACATGTGCAACGTAGAGGTACATGGCACACCTCCTGGGCGAAGGGTTCGACTACAACTTGGACTTCACCTAACAAGTGGAAACGATGTAACTTAATCTCATTTGTGTCCATATATTAATCTGAAATTTGTAAAAAAAGAAGATTATCTATCCTGGCTAATATTAAAATTATATAAAATGGTAGTAACCCAATATTAAAGCTTAGAGAATAAAAATCTCTCACAATCACAAGAATATTTTTAAAAGCAAGGATGTAACTACCACCTCTAAGACAAGCATGAAACTCTGTTTCTCTTCTAGGGCCCTCTGCCTGTTCTACATCTTACCCAGGTGTTCACTAATAACTAGTGTGCCCCTTTAGAATTGTGCTTGGGTACCCCGCCTCCAAGGTTTAGATACATCAATGTATGGTTATCTGTTGGTTATTAAAAATAAGCAGCGATAAAAAGAGCAATAAGGACGAGAAAGATTTCTGTATCTCACTCAAGCACAGATATCATGGTCAAAGTCTGTGCAGCAGCAAATGAATCCAATGTTGAGTTCAGCTAAGTGCTTTACAGACATGAAAGTTTGGACTCCCAGACAGTGTTGGAGCTTCAAAATGTATTCATACTGGAGGAAATCTTTTTCCTCTAATGAGATCTTATGTTTACCACATGGACTAAGAAATACGTGATTGGCCAGTTCACCACAGGGCTGACCCATCAATCCAATTTCTTCTCACCCGATAATGATTTTCTTTAATGCTTCCATGTACTTTTCCTGAATTCTGGTCACTTGCATCTCATAAAGAAGCAGCAGACATTCTTCTGCAGTTTTATCAACTTCCTTATCACGCCTTTTGTCCAACATTTGATTCAACAAATACATACTATCTTTTGCAGAAATAAAGGGAATATTTCAAAAAATAATTCACTAGATGTCTTGCTGGAGTTGTATTTTCTTTCTTTCTCTCTCTCTCTCTCTCTCCCTCCCCCCTCCTTCCCTCCCTCTTTCTTTCCTTCCTTCCTTCCTTCCTTCCTTCCTTCCTTCCTTCCTTCCTTCCTTCCTTCCTTCCTTCCTTTCTTTCTTTCTTTCTTTCTTTCTTTCTTTCTTTCTTTCTTTCTTTCTTTCTTTCTTTCTTGTTGGGGATTCATTGAGGGTACAAAGAGCCAGATTACATTAATAGCATTTGTTAGGTAAAGTCCCTCTTATAATTGTGTTACACACCCTGACCTCCTCCCTTTCCCTCTCTTCCTTTTTCTGCTCTCCCCTTCCCCCAGCCTCCACCGTGTACCAGGTCATCAACTGTCCTCATATGAGAACTGAGTACATAGGATTCTTGCTTCTCCATTCTTGTGATACTTCACTGAGAATAATGTGTTCCACTTCCATCCAAGTTAATAACAGAGGATGTAATGTCTCAATCTTCTTTTTCATGGCTGCAAAAAATAGTCTAATGCAAGAGTCCTTATGGCAAAAGGATTTGTTTTTTCTTCTGGGTAGAGACCCAGTAATGGGGTTGCTGGATCACATAATCTAGTTTGAGTTCCTTGAGGTTTTTCTCCACACTTTCTTCCAAAAATGTTGTATTAGTTTGCAGTTCCACCAGCAGCATAAAAGTGTTCCTTCGGTTTAGGGTTAGGGTTTACAGTCCCACCAGCAGCGTGAAAGTATTCCCTTTTCTCCCCATTGACGCCAGCATCTGCAGTTTTGAGATTTTATGATGTGAGCCATTCTCACTGGGGTTAGATGATTGCTCAGGGTGGTTTTGATTTGCATTTCTCAAATAAGCTGAGATGCTGAGCATTTTTTTCATCTGTTTGTTAACCATTTGTCTATCTTCCTTAGAGAAGGTTTCATTTGTCTTTCTTGCCCTGTGATTTAAGGGTTTGTTGGCTTTTATTATGTTGATTAATTTGAATTGTCTGTAGATCCTAGTTATCAAGCTTTTGTCCTATCTAAAATATGCAAATATATTTTCCCATTGTGTAGGTTGTCTATTTGCTTTGGTTGCCTCCTTAGCTGTACAGAAGTTTTTCAATTTAATTAAGTCCCATTTATTTTTGTTGTTGTTGTGGAATTGTATTTTCAGCATGTGTTTTTTCCCAGCTAACTGTATATCTTATATACCTTAATGACTTTCAAAATCTTATCTTAAAGTCTACCTTCTATCCTGAGCAATGTATACTCATTTCCAATTGTACCTAATAATTCTTTAGTCAACTGTGTACTGATTCCTCAAACCAATCTCTAAAAGTTCCTTATAAACCATCTTCCAACTTATTTCTCTTCTTTTGTTTCAGACTCTCTCCACAAAGAAATACTTGAGTTTTCTTCACCTCACTTTTTGCTCTCAATTCCAAAACATTATTATTATCCCCAATCATTTTTCTTACTTACCTGAAGCATGTTTTGATTCTATTGATATGTTCACTTCTTGAACCATTCCTTATTTATCTTCCTCTGGCTATTTAAAATGTAATTCAAAATTTACTCTAGTTTACCCCTTGTGCCCAATTTTGTGCTTCTTTATTCTACATCTAGAAAAATATTATTCATCCTTCAGGATCAAAGTCAAATATCACAACCATGAAAAAATTCCCTGGCTTGGTACACCAAAGCAGAATAAAATAAATGCTCTTATTTTTGGTACCTAAATAGCAATAATTCATTTTTTTAAATATCTTCTATATTCAATTGTGAAATTTTTGAGGCCCAGCTAACTCCCCTCCATCCTTATAACTATTTCTCTGAGAACCATAATCATAAGGGTGTAACAAATCCAAATATAGTCCCAGGTTACTTTTCATGCTAGCATAATATTATAGAATTAGAGCTAGGGATCTAAGAGTAGCTCATTTCAGCCTACCAGTTATACATAATGAAAAAAATCTTGAATAAAAATCAAAGTCTCTTGAATATGTAGTTTTGAAAATTAACATTTATCTTTTCCACTACTTAAATATCAACTAGTAGATCACCTCAACTGACCAACCAGACTACAAAATCTTTCTTTCATAGATAAAAGAAGTTGAGAAGGAATGGTCACACATATGTTTAGGCAGCAGTAAGGCAGTCAGAAGTTCTCCTTTTTCTGGTATTAATAAATGTTCGTATGATACCAAGTTAAGTACCCATCAATATTTCATATAGATTAGATATATATGCCTAATAAATTAATATTACCAATTTTATAAATCCCATCTAATTTATGGATTAACAGTTTTAACATCTTTCTCACTATCTAGTTTTTCCCCTGTAATCCTTAATTTATTTTTATCAATGTTTAAAGCTTTTGAGTTCTACATATCTTTGAAGGATCATCAAGATTACATAATTATATGTCATCTTATTGAAATACTACAGCACACAGAACAGCTATCAAAATGACATTATTAGTTTCTTAGTGACATCTAGTTCTATACTGAATTGAAATTGTTCAAGGATATCTTACATCGAAAAGAGAACTGAGATAAAAATCATTGCTGCTTCTATGGATATAACTCAGTTTTATCTGAGATAATTGTAATATCCGAACGGGTTCTTAAAATTTTAGTAACACTCATGGCTCTTTATAGAACTAAAATCCATGGAGATAACAGGACACAGAAGTAGAGATTATCAGCAAAAATTGCTGTCTTATGACTCAACCAAGTTTTAAAAATGGAAATTGAACCTATTTTTAACTAGTTAAATTTAATTGGTTTATATTTAATGAGTGACACTCAAAAAAAGTAGAATATTCCAAATACATGTAAATCATTGTAACAGTATGACATACTTAACATGGAAAAGAAGTAGAAAAGATAAAATTTGAAATTATATCAGACACAGGTCAGGCACCAGAATTCCTCAATCTTCACTCCAGAATTCCTCAATCTTCACTTTGTACATTATAGTTTTGTATGAAAAAAAAAAAAAAATAACTGCACCTAGTGGAGAAAATATAGGGAAAGATGGCACACTCCTCACTCAACTACAACTTGGACTTTACCTAACAAACTCAAGCAATATAAGCTAATTGTACCTTTATATTAATCTGAAATAAAAAAGAAAAGAAAAGAAACCCTGCATATCTCCTAGAAAAAAATACATTAGCAAAAGAAAAGACATTGTGGAAAAATATACTGAAACACTCAGAATGTGACCAAATAAATGCAAGTCACTGCAATTTAACACTTAATACCTAGTTTTGTTTTCACATGAGGGTAGAAACACATAAGTTGTTCTCCGTCACTGGCAAAGCCCCAACTTTTAATTTTGTATGCAAAATGAAATTACTTATTATTTTTCAAAATCTGAAGACATCTGTAGAGTGCTTCAAGCCTATAACTTCAATGTTAAATAGTGTAAGAAAATGTTACTGAGAATGAAGGTTTCTATGTTAACTTGCTGTTTGTCTCAAAGCCAAGTACAGATATCTTTATATATTTCTGAAGTGTCTCCCGATAACTGCTCCTCTAGAGGCAAATGTTAGAGTCTAATATTGTGCAACCCTTAGAGCTAAAATTCTAATTGAGTATCTTACACGACTGGGCTTTCCATAATGTGCCCTATGCCTCTGACCTCATCTTTTACATCTCTCCTCACTTATTTCCCAGTTGTCACACTGGGCTTATTTCTGCTCTTCAAAAGTACTGAACATGTTCTCACCTCAAGGCTATTTTAAGCACACTGCTCCCAATCCCTTTCATGGTTTCTTCCTGGATATCAAATAAGTTTGAGTTCAAATGTCACTTTCTCCAAAGGGCTTTACTAATATAACTATCTAAAAAAAATTCTTCTATTAAAGCCCCCATTTAACTATCACATCTTAATATTATTTTTCCCCTCACTCAGTGCTTACATATTATTGGGGTTATTTTTTCATTTGCTGGTTTAATATCTGTATCTCCCCACAGATTGTACATGCCACAGAGTCAGACATTTTATATTGTTCTCTGTGGTCTCCTCAGTATTTGAAACAAATTTTGGCATATCAGGATTCAGAATGGTGTGCCGGAGCTGAGTTGCCAAGAGCTTACAAGACAATTTTGCACATTTCTCTGTAATTCTGAAACCCACGCTACCTGGATGGTTCAAAATTGCAAAATTGGCCAGTGTGGGAGCATTTTCACCACAGAATCAGCCAAGAGTATAAATAAAGGTTCCCCGCCCCTCTTAGAATGTCTGGGATGAAGTGGGCATGGTTAATGGTTACAAAAATAAAGTTAGATAAAATGAGCAAAAATTGATAACACAGCAAATTGACTATAATCAACCATAAATTAGGGTATGTTATAAAATACGACGGTGGAATTGGAATGTTCATAACACAGTAGATATTTATTGCTCTGTCTGTATATGACAGAAGGAAACCATAACAAATTTACCTTGGTACAACTAAGATCTGAAATGAGGAAAATAAATATAAGAAGAAGCTGCAGCCTTTTGGTATGCAGTTTAATAAAGATAGCAAACAAACAAAGAAACAAAAGGTTGTTACTAAAATGTGTTGATACTACCTAGGAAAGATCAGCAGAGGAAGTCATTGGGAAATGATCAGGATCACACGTGGTTTTCAAATCTTACAAACAAAAATAAAGATGGCTCTTTATTTTTTTCTATTTCAAAAAATGTATTATAATGTTTAGAGTTATACAATTCTAATTGAAATAGAGAAGTTTTAGACTATTGACTCTTAATATGTAGACAAGGCAAGGTTTGATGCCAAATAATGCTAACCAAGGACAAGTTTTCCCAGCTATGATTAATTGATCCTTGCATCCACATAGTATTCTAGTTTCTAAATAAGGGTCACAGGAATTGTGTTTGGCAATTATGTATCCTTAACTTTTGCTACTCACACATAATAAGCTAAGATGTCCATTGCAGTAATCTGTAAATACTGTCAGTTCATTCAACTGTAAGAATGTGACAGGAACTATTTTTCCATACTTCTTTTTATTTATTTATTTATTTTTAATTTTTTCTATGCATATACATGTGTTTATTTGGTTTCCACTTTTTGCCTTCACAAAATTAAAACTTAATAACAAAAAATTAAAATTTAATAACAATAGCAATGTTTAAAATAAGAACTACAAACAAAAACCTCATAAAGAATGAACGAAGATAAATACATTTGGAAAAGAAATCAGATGATTGCTGCAAAGAAATGTTGAGCAATAATAATAATAACGATGATGCAAAAAAGTAACATTCGCATTGTTACTATAGGCAGAGTATAGGCACAAACCTTAGGCATTCTATTGTCTGACAAAGGGGTGGCTTTGTTTTAGTAAAACAGTGTTTTAGATTTATTTATTCAGAGTTTTAGTATGAATTAAGACAGTAGGTACCATTGTAAATACTCACTAGAAATGACTTCATTGATGTTGTGGCTGCAATAAAAAGGAGTCTCTTAGTGGAATTTAATATTTGAGTACTTATCATTTATTATGTTTATTATGCCAGAAAGTATCTTAAGTTCATTGTACTTATTTACTTGCAGAATTAATAAAGTTACACTATAAATAAATTAGTTTGTTATTTCAGTTTTAAAGATAAGAACATGGGTAAATAGAGAAATTTTCCCTTGGCCGTGCTGGTCATATATAGAAAAGAAAATTTGAATGTAGATGAACCAACTTTAAAGGACTGGTAAGGAGTGTCAACCAATAAATGAGGAAGGAATGGCCTGTTCCACTGATAGAGACAACTGTCCCAGCCACTCGCAATGTGAATCATCTCACTAATGTGAGACTGAAATTTCAGCCTCCAAAGATGATCTCAACAATCCAACTTCTTGACCAAGCCATCATCAAAATATTTGGAATGCGCTACTGAGCCCAGTCTCTGCAGGGAGTCATTATTAAAACACAAACCTGTGGTCCGCCTGTGGAAGTACTTTATCCTCTACATCAGTTATCATTTTGGATGCTGTCCTCTGAATCAGTTCTTCTTGGAATAAAGTTCTGCCAGAAATGATACAGAAGTGTTTCAAGAAACCTGGCTTTGTCACAACCCAAGAGCATGGTGTTTTGGCCCTATGGGACAGTTCATCTCCCATGGCAGAATTTGAAGAGGGGGCACCTTCTATGAACCTGACTCTGAAGCAGTTTTCCAAGTGATACTGACTGAAGTACAGACCAGTGTAAAAGTGCATGAAGGAGCTGATGAAGCGAAAGAAGTAAGTGAGGATGACACAGAAATTGTATGGATTGCAAAGTATCTGACAATGCAGTTGATGTCATTTGTGTGGCAAAATGCCCAGCTATGCTGAGTGGCATAGCCAGCATTGTGAGTGCTTTCTCTGTATACATTTGCGGTACAAATAAGAAACAGACCAAGACTGACTCTTTTTTCAGAAAGAATGATTCAACCATAAGAAAACAGAAAATGTATTGATTGATTTTGTCTGATACTGTATGTGTATGATTTTACTCTTTTGTTTATGTATGATTTTGTATAATATTATCTAATAAAAGCTGTATGAGGAAGTAAAGTATATGTAGGTGTCAGTACAGTAGGCCTAGTTCCTTATTGACCACCTCCATATGTTGAACAGTTTGGTACAGTCCCTCGGGTGGTCAAGGTAGAGAGGCTACTGAACCAACCCATTCATTATAAATTCCTGTCTCACATTCCCCCTTCAAAGTATCTGGTTTTGGTTTTTATTTATTTATTTATTTTAATTTTTTTTGTTAAATCATAGCTGTGTACATTAGTGCCATCATGGGGTACAACGTGCTGGCTTCATATACAATCTGACATATTTTCATCAAGCTGTTTGACATAACCTTCATGGGATTTTCTTGGTTATTGTATGAAAACATACGTATTCTGCATTTAGTAAGTTTCACCTGTACCCTTCTAAGATGCACCATTTACCCTCTTTCCACCCATCCTCTCCCCTCCTCTCCCTTGCCCCTTTCTTGTGCTATAATTGGGTTATAGCCTTCATATAAAAGCTATAAATTAGTTTCACAGTAGGGCTGAGTACATTGGATACTTTTTCTTCCATTCTTAAGATATTTTGCTAAGAAGAATGTGTTCCAGCTCCGCCATGTAAACATGAAAGAGGTAAAGTCTCCATCTTTCTTTAAGGCTGCATACTATTCCATGGTATACATGTACCACAACTTATTAATCCATTGGTGGGTCGATGGGCACTTGGGCTTCTTCCATGACTAAGCAATTATGAATTAGGCTGTAATGAACATTCTGGTACAGATATCTTTGCATTTCTCTGATGATTAAGGATAATGAGCATTTCTTCATGTGTTTGAAGGCCGCGCGCCTGTCTTCTTTAGAGAAGTTTCTTTTCAGATCTTTTGCCCATCCTGAGATGGGATCTCTTGTTCTTTTCTTGCAAATACGTTGGAGTTCTCTGTGTATTCTGGTTATTAAGCCTTTGTTGGAGGCATAACTTGCAAATATTCTTTGTCATTCTGAGGGCTGTCTGCTAGCGATATTTGTGTTCTTTGATATCTGTGTTCTTGGCGGTGCAAAAACTTCTTAGTTTCATCATATCCCGGTAGTGTATTTTTGATACTGCTTCCATTGCTTTGGGGGTCCTCCTCATGAAATATTTGCCCAGGCCAATGCTTTCAAGAGTGTTCCCCGCACTTTCTTCTAGTATTTTTATAGTTTCATGTCTTAAGTTTAAATCTTTAATCCATTGTGAGTCTATCTTCGTTAGTGGTGAAAGGTGTGGGTTCAATTTCAGTCTCTACAGGTCGCCAGCCAGGTTTCCCAGCACCATTTGTTAAATAGGGAGTCCTTTCCCCACTGAATGTTTTTAATTGGCTTGTTAAAGATCAAATAGCGGTAAGTAGTTGGGTTTATCTCTTGGTTCTCTACTCTGTTCCAAATATCTATCTCTCTGTTTTTGTGCTAGTACCATGCTGTTTTGATCACTATCAATTTATAGTACCGTCTCAGGTCTGGTAGCATGATCCCTCCTGCTTTGACTTTTTTAGGATACATTTACTATTTAAGTCAAGTCACCTAACTTTTGCCACACCACTGTGGTCCATGAAACTAAACAGTTAATATTTCTGGCTTTCCAAATCATCTACGATGTGATAGTTAATGCACGTTATTTCACTAATGCCACCAACACTAGGTCAGTAGTCGAAAGTATTCAGTGGACAGTCCATGTTGTCTGCCCCCACAAGTATCTGGTTTTGTGAACACTGGAATGGTCTTCCTAAAAAGAAATTTCAAAAGATTTGACTTTATCTCTCTCAACTCCTCCTGGACCATATACCTTAGAAGGGCAATTAAATCTTGAAAGTGACCATCCTCAGAAAAATTTGATCTCTTGGCCATCTCCTATGAAATGATCAGGAAGAAAGAGGTAGGAAGTTATGTAGACCCATTTTGAAAATTCATGTATGTGAATGTATTGTATTCATGTATTGACCATTGTTGGGCATCTTGATGGATCTTTCTTCCCCGCAACAGCCAACTCAGATCAACCTGGTTGGTATTTTGGTATAGCCTTCATACGGTAGGTAGCTAAAAGGGGACTTGTGAAATTCAAACCTAATTTTGGACCAGTTTTCCTGCATTGTATTGCTAGAAAGACAGCTCCTAGATCATTGAAGTAACTGTTGCTCACCAAATTCTTTTACAGTGGCCAAGAGGGAAGACATAATGAATGGATCTTACCAAGTTTTGAATACATTAACTGCCATGTGAGCTGTATTTAACTCATGCTAGTTTTGAGCCTAGGGCCTAATGAAGCTCTAAAAGCTACTCGTGAAGCAGTGAAAGTTCTCCTAGTTGTTTTTGCTGTAAATGTGCACATCTCTCCCATTTCCTGTCACCCTGCTCCAGCTGGCCTGTTCAAGTGTGCCACATGTGTTGGACTGTATTCTCCAGTTATCATAACTTCCCATTGTGCCATTTCACCTTGATTGTTTGCCTGGTGGCTCTTTGAACAAAATCGATAAGATAGTATGCATACTCACTCCCTGTACAGAATGCCTGTGAGGCACATCTTGTTTCAGCCCAAACCCATACAAATACACTAACGCTCCTGCTGCCTGTTATGCTAAAAGTAGTTCTTTGTTTCTGACCCAGGAGTCTTCTCTGTCTTCCAGAGCCCATGAAACAGTAAAAAGCTAACTTGCTAGCTTGTAAGTAGGGTAAAATAATTCTTTAGGCTGTCAGAAATCCTCTCTTTCTCTGTCTCTATATATCTAGCATTAGGTTAGTACCTTTTTTCCTTTTATGAACCTTAGGCATGTATCCTTGGTTTATGATACCTTCCTTACCTATGTAGGTCAATAGTGTTTTTTCTTATTTGAGTACATAATGTATTTCCACATGTATTTTTAGTAATGTAAGTATTTTAATTTTTTTCTTTCTCTGTAGGTATGTTTCTCATTCCTAAATTTTCTTCAGTTTTTTTTTTTCAGATTTATATCTTTTTTAAAAAACAATTTAGTGATTCATTCTAACTTTTTGGTTTTAATTTATTACTTTTTACATTAATTATATTCATGTATACATTACAATGTATACATTAAATATATGTATATATTACATAATATGAAAATATATATTGATTATATATTAATAATTTTACATTAATTATATTATTTTCTTCTGCCTTTTTTCTTTTTTTCAATCATAACATGTTCTGATCATCAGAGTTGCCTTTCCTTTTTATTTTATTTTATTTATTTATTTATTTTTAATTAAATCATAGCTGCATACATGAGTGCAATCAAGGGGTACAATGTGCTGGTTTCATATACAATCTGAAATGTTTTCATCAAACTGTTTAACATACCCGTTGCCTTTCTTTACTATATACTATTTTCATTGCCCCAATTTCCTACGATGCTTATTTCTTAATAGTAGTTTTTTGTTGGAAAGGAAGGGATAAGAAAAAATAATACTCATTTATGATGGTGATGATTGCTGTTACTTTCTCTCAGATTTGTAACTCACATTTTAGAAACATGTCTGTGAGGTTTAGGGGCGGATCCAGAACATAGATCTTTGAATCATGAAAAAGGAAGTAAGAGAGAGATGAAGAATCATTCTACCATTCTTTTTGTCTAGCATGTTGCTGTTTTAAGAAAGGTAGACTATCAGTTACAATTCTAAGTTGAATGACATCAATTTTATAGTTAATAGATTTTGCTCCAAATTTAAGTTAATAATTTTCAGCTTCATTAAGAATTTTTGTCTTTCTATGCATCTTTGTAAATATTTTTGCAGATGCCGTAAAATTTATGTCACGGACTAACCGTTCTCCAAATGGCACTTCACTTTAGCACGACCCTCTTTTTTGTGTCATAAAACTAGTTCAAAATGAAAAAGTATGTTTTCCAAATCCTATATGGTCATCATAAAGAAATTTAAATACTATAGAAAAATGCAAACTAGGAAGGGAAAATGACTCTCAATTCTGGTAACATTTTAGTATGTTCTTCTTTTTTAATGTGTATATTCATATACAAATAGATTCTTTTTTTTTAACCAATATGGGTTTATACTGGAACACATGGTAGAAAAAATTTCTTAGAATCTTCCCTCACTAAATTATTTATCATTACATGTAAATAAGTTAAAATAGGGCATGCTTTGTCTTTGTGGCGCAAGATCCATATATATTGTTATTCATTGTATTTCCACCTGACCCATAGTAGATACGTAAAAATATTGTTGAATGAATGATACCATAATGAGACAAGCAAGTACATTTAATTATCTCACTCCTCATAGTGGATATATAAGTAATTTAGTTATCTTCTTTTATAATCATTATCTAGTTGTATTTCTCTGTGAATACATCTTTGTATAGTTATCTTAAATATTTTCTTAGATAAATTTCTAGAACCAGAGTCACTAATTAGTATATGTATATATTTAAAATTAGTACTCTACTTAAAAATTGTTCTTCAAAAAGCTGAAGTTTTGTACTCCATTGCTAAAATGTTAACCAGTGCTAATTTGTATTAGACCATTTTCTTCTGTAAACTTAGTCAATTCAGTAAATTAAAATTGCTATTTTTACATGTAATCTACTGGATTATTAAAGATTGTTTTTCCTTTTATGTAGTCATCTTCTTTTCAGTGTAATTTTTCTGCCTATGATATATCCAAGCAGTTCCTTAATCATAGAAGCAAACTTTGAAAGGTATATGTCTATGGATATGAGGAAGGAAGCTTCTATCACAGATTTATAAACAAATGGTAGAGAGCTCTTCCCTTTGTCTCTGGAACATCTATTACACTTCTTCTAATTTTTCATTTTATATTTAGTCTCAGGATTTATCTACTAGCATTGTTTCATTAGCAGTCTTTCCAGTTTTCAGTGATAGTAAATTCTTTAAAGAAAGACTCTCAGGCTAGTCTTAAAATGTATGATACTCTATATATCAAAGATATTCCTCTAATATTTAATAAAATCAATATTTTATGGTAATTCAACTGATAAATCCGTGGCATTTGAGTTCTAATATTTCAGTTAAAATTTGTGAGGATAATTTTAAAAGTTTCATCCAATTTAAGAATCTTTTTCACTTATCTTTTTCAAAAGTGAAGTATGATTTTTCTTTTTTAGCTTTTCTTAATAGCATCCTATTAAGAATGGCAACATTTATTTCTGTTGTCTTGCACATTCATCTCTTCATCTGTTGCAGAAGAAATTAATAGTGAAGTGAAATCCTATTTAGGGTTATTAAAATTCTATTTGTTTTTGTACTTCAAATATCTAGATACTGACAGTAATCTTTTTTAAACTATATCTTGTGTTAAACAGCAATAATTAAATAAAACTATATAAATGTATAAAGCTTTTATATTTTAATAAAAAGTTAAATAAAAAGCAAAAGCATGTACATACTGTAAGAGCCAAACTATAAACTACTGTAGGTAAGATGCTTGAATAATACAATTTTACAAATTAGAAATAAACACAGTACTATATATTAATAGTAATGTCACAAATAGTGGATATTTGTGAATATAGTGGAAATCTCTCAAATTCTTCTGTTAATAATTTTATTACTTGGCTGATTTTAAAGTAAGTTAGTAATATTAAGCCATTCTTTACATAAAAAGGTATTTCCATTGGCAAGCCTTAGCCTATAATATTAAACAAAACAGAAATTTAAGTTTCTCTTTTAGAAAATAAAATCTGCACATGTACAAGCTATCAGCCATATCAGAAATCTGAATGTATAATTACCTTAATTGCCATAATTTATTGTAGAAAGTATGTCTCTAAAAAACTATCATGAATATTAAAGGAATGTTTCTCTATAGCATGGTACAACACAGTGGTTGTCATCAAAAGTTTATTTAGCTCAGATAAGCAATGGAATATTATTTTTGAATTTATTTCTTGATCAAAGCAGTCAATTTCCATTTTAATTTTCGATTTTGAGAATTTTAATTCTATGCATAGGTTAATAGTTTAGCAACTGTGGAAGAATTACAAATAATAGAGTATCTTTTTTTCCCTACAAAATAATTTTCTTTATGTAGAAATCGCTATAATAAGCATAATATATGGTATAAACATGCTGTGTTTGCATGTTAGGTAAAGTCCAAGTTGTAGTTGAGTCCTTCACCAGGAGATAGTGCTATATACTCTGTGCCCATTAGGTGATGACACACCAAACCTCCTCCAATTGCCCCATCCTCCTCCTCCCTGGAATGCTACGAAATTTGGTAAAGTGATGAGTTAATAAGTCAGTGGTTCTCAACCTTCCTAATGCCGAGACCTATTAATACAGTTCCTCATGTTGTGGTGACCCACAACCATAAAATTATTTTCATTGCTACTTCATAACTATAATTTTGCTACTGTTATGAATTGTAAAATATATATCTGATATGCAGGATGTATTTTCATTGGTACAATGGGGTTGCAACCCACAGGTTGAGAACCGCTATAATAAGTGAAAGAGAATTCTCTACAGAGCTCATCTATGAAACCTGAGGGAGTCAACAGAAAGTGACAAACTTCAGTATGTTTAAGAACTTGTATTAATTTTGAATTTCTTTCTTTGAATTCCTCCCTCCCTTCCTGGTAAATAAGATGATGTCAGTTAAATTCTGATCATGATAAGGCTAAGCCATAGGACTCCTGGTTTCTTTGATTATACTGGAGGATTGTAACCTCCAGCTACCTGCATTACCTAAGTTGTATACCTTGCATCATGTAGTGCCTTGCTTTTTCTTTTAATATTTGGTGCTTGTTTTCAGGAAATAAGAGCTATAATGAAAAATTATATCCTTCTAATTAAAGAAAATATAACTTTTATTTCATTAAACTTATATAGCCATTCTATGTTCTTATTTAAAGGTAATGAACCTTTTTGGAAGATATTTTTGATATTCAATTTTGGGTTAACCAAATTCTTTTGTTCCATTTCTGTCATAGAGTAAAAGTTACATGTACAAATTCACTATAGGAAATTTAAGTTTTTTTTCTGTGATTTTATATATTGTGAATTGTTTGGTAAGTAGAAATTATAAAGTGCCATGATGTATTTTGGATATGCTGTTGACTTTCAATTCTTTTAAAACTTTGTGTTTTATTTTTATTTTAGGCCCAGACCTTATCTGTTTAAAGGAGATCATACATTTCCTACAAACAAAGAGAACGTACCAGTGATTATTCTCTATGCAGAAATGGGTACCAGAGCATTTAGTGCATTTCACAAAGTATTGTCTGAAAAAGCACAAAATGGGGAAATTCTGTATGTTTTTCGCCATTATATTCAGGTACATGCTTGATTTTTTTACCAAGATTATTTTGCCCATAGAAAAGAAATTTATGGCAATTTCTTACTAGATTTACATGAAAGTTATTTAAGACCTTTCTTAACATAACAAATGTGAATTTTATGTTAAAAAATATATTGAGATTTTGTCTGTTCTGGGGATATTATGTTTATAAGTCTTTAATTCCTTTTCACTATAATTGCCAACCCTTGGTCTGTGGCCTGTTGGGACATGGGAGAAATGCTGTTGTAATGGCAAACAGTCATGTGAAAGTTGTATTCTAACAACAGATGGCTGGACACAGTGGCTCACACCTGGAACTCCCAGCACTTTTGAAGACCAAGGCTTATTATGCCCTAGTCATAAGAGAGAGTTTTGCTGCTCTAAATCTTAACTATTATTTGTCAGTGTCAGTTTTTGGATTGTAGTCATTCCAGTAGGTATGCACTGGTGTCTTATTATGGTTTGAATTTGCATTCCCTAATGACTATTGAAGTTGCGTAACTATTCGGGAGTTTTTTTTTTTTTGCCATCTGTATATTTTTGGTGAATTGTCTGTTTCTTAGTTGAGTTTTAAGAATTCTTTGTATCTTGGGCGGCTCCTGTGGCTCAGCGAGTAGGATGCAGGCCCCATATACCGAAGGTGGCGGGTTCAAGCCCGGCCTCGGCCGAACTGCAAAACAAAAAAATAGCCGGGCGCTGTGGCGGGCGCCTGTAGTCCCAGCTACTCGGGAGGCTGAGGCAAGAGAATCGCTTAAGCCCAAGAGTTGGAGGTTGCTGTGAGCAGTGTGACGCCACGGAACTCTACCTAGGGCAATAAAGTTAGACTATTTCTCTAAAAAAAAAAAAAAAAAAAGAGTTCTGTATATTTGGGATAGATCCACTTGCTCTATT
>CAUYON010067379.1:0-18030 GCA_963573935.1 Arctocebus calabarensis | reverse complement strand
TTTTTGAGACAGAGCCTCAAGCTGTCACCCTGGATAGAGTGCTGTGGCATCACAGCTCACAGCAACCTCCAATTCCTGGGCTCAAGCGAGTCTCCTGCCTCTGCCTCCCAAGTAGCTGGGACTACAGGCGCCCACCACAATGCTTCGCCATTTTTTGGTTGCAGCCACCATTGTTGTTTGGCGGGTTCAGGCTGGATTCGAACCCGCGAGCTCAGGTGTACATGGCTGGCGCCTTAGCCCGTTGAGCCACAGGCACCAAGCCATAGGAGAACAATTTTAAAGAAGAAAGGAAATAGTAAAAAGATAATGTCGTCTTCCTTCTAACATGGCTGATCAAAAATAATTTATAAACTTTAAATTAAATAGTTGAGATGCATAAACATGTGACTCGTGTAAGGCCCTATTTGCTATTTATCATGCTATAGTAAGTTTCTTCTCTAAAGAGACAGACTGTTCTTTGTGAGTAGATGTCCATAAATATTCAAATCTCTGCAAACTTTGATGATTGGAAGAATTCTCTGAGACTAGTTTCTGCCTTTGTAATCTCCAACCTTGATATTCTTCCATTATTCCGTATAACTTTAGGGTTGGATTTTTCACAGGAAGCACAGCTTCTACCATGTGACAAGTTCTGTTTGTGTCACAATGTTCAAAGAGCTGGCACGTAAGTTACCAGAGCATTTCTTGGAGTAACTCCTGCATCATTGTGATCAGCAATGACTTAGCTACACACAAAGGTGACTGTGAACCATATAAATACTGTCTTCCCTTAAGCTCAAATTAAAGATCTCCAGCTCACCTTCACCTTAGCAGAATTCCATAACTGGTAGAGCAACTCTAAAGAAGCCCTGCACTAGGTGTTTGCAGGTTTGGTGAGGTAACTTTAACTGATTATAGTTAAAATATTTTACCTATGCAAACTTTGAAAAACTCACTTGACCATGGGCTCTATGGCTTAGATGTTATAACTTCAAGGTAAATATGCCTCTGCTTGTGTCCATTAAAGCCTCACGTGGTGCTCAATCAATAGTTATTAACTGAAGGAATGGAGAAATTAATCTGTAAAAGACAATGAAGATTAATGGACCAGGACATCAAAGGCAAGGCCACTGCTAGCCATGAGTGTGTGCCCAGCTGGGTCTCCACCTGTTTGAACAGCCAAATGGCTAGCCCCAGGAACTTTCTAGCAAGGTCTCAGATTAAGGATCTGGTCTCTGGATTATGACCGTTTGCAAAAGTAGAGACTGTCCTGGCTGCTAGTGAAGGTGAGAGGGCAGCCTGAATAAGCCAGAGAAAAAGAGAGAGGTTAGTAGACTGTGGGGGAAGAAGAACCAAACTCCCTCCCGCCCCGCTTCCACAATATTTAATCTAATCAAGCCTTCCATTCTCTCCCTCCTGGTGGCAATTCAGCATATAGGTCCCGGGAGAGCATGTCAGAGGGTGCCTGTAGGTCCACAAAACACAAAGGTTTCTGACGTGACTCACCGCTGACAGCTGTGGGGAGAGCTCATTGCTAAGTTGGAGGATTTATCCATGTGTTTCTAGGAGGCCTCTACAGTTAGAGCTTTCTCTAAGTGAGAAAAAAGGTTGGCGGGGGCAGGGGCAGAGTGTAATGTATGAGACTGATTTGTGGGCCTTACAAGATCGGTTGCAGCACAAGACCTCATATTTTTCATTTTCTAGGGCTCCCATATTCTTCCGTTCATTCATTGATCTGATGACTGTGTATTAATAGCTATTACATGCCAGGCACTCTGCTAGAACTAGGGATACATAGAGTGGGGAACAGGATCCACAAAGTCCCTGCCCTCACAGAGCTTCCCTTCTGGTCACGGGACAAATAGTGCAGAAAGAAACAAACAAACAAAGCTCCAGAAAGGGGGTGGATGCCATGAAGATGATGAAGCTGGGGTGTGGGATAGGGTTGGAGGCAGCCTGTTCAGAAATGTGCTCCCTTTTGAGGAGGTGCTACCCAGGGCTGGAGAAGTGAGAAGGAAAGGGAACAGCAAATGTGGAGGCCTGACACCAAGAAGAGGGACAGAGGCATGTCGGTGCATCTGCAGTGAAGTGGAGGAGGCAGTCTTCACAGCCTATGAAAGACCCCGGGAAAAGCCTATCCATTTATCCAAATCTACTCTCTGTTTTCATAGTACTATCCCTTGTACCAGGAAGGGTCTGTAGACAACGATGAATGGAAAGAACATACCACTGTGCCAGAAGTCAGTCCAGGGCTCTGTGGGGTGAGGGCAGGAGTCTGCAAACCTCACAGGAGCAATGGGAGAAGTAAATGGGGCTCACATGGTACTGACTGGGGGATGTGCTGAGCTGCCCAACAGGGGGCTGGAACCAGTTGTGAAGAATTATCTTTGCAGTTATAAGGACCCCTCTGTGGGTGAATAGACTAGTATAGGATACAAGAGGTAGCAGAGAGTCCAAGTGAAAGGATATTGCAATAGTTCAGGCTAGAGATGGAGGGAGGTTCATGGTCGTACCTGTAGGGACATGTCTTGGAGGTAGGGCTCAAAAGACTTGCAGAACAATTGGATAAGGGTGTAAGAAACTGGGGAGGAGGATACTGTCATTTACTTGGACAAGAAAGATGAGAAGGACATTGAATTTTGGTGGGAAGATCAAAAGTTGTGTTTGGCGTGTTGTTTCCAACTTTTGATGTGTTGAGTAGGACACTGTATGGGAGAATCTGGAGCTCAGGGAGGTCAGGGCTGCATTTATTTATTATCCATTTTATTAATACACTTCACTTCAACTTTTATTAATCCACTTACACTTCAACAATATTGTGGGCAACCAGGCAAATGTATAGTTTGAATGTTGCCAGTGCAACTGTAACAAGATGGCTGACTAGCTGTTCTCCATTTCTTTCCCAGAGAAGAGTCATTGTTGGAAGCATCTGCCCTTCTTCCCCAGGGCTTATTTTTTAGCTTCTGTTGCATTTAGGTGGGAATTCTATGATGAGTGTTTCTTCCAGAACAAGACGAGTGGTTCAATCTTATCAATCCCCTCTCTTATCTGTTTAGCTGGCTAGACACAGAAGATGACAAATCCCCTGAGCAGTATTTCTCAACCTTGGCACTGTTGACATTTTGGGCCAGAAAAGTCTTTGTTGTTGGGGGTGTCCTATGCATTGAGAAATGTTTAGCAGAATCCTTGGTCCCTACTCACTATTTTCCAAGTATATCCCCCCAAGTGACAACCAAAATATGTCTAGATATTCTCAAATGTCCCCTGGGGGCAAGATCACCCCTGGTTGGGAACCACTACCCTAGGATGGTGAGGCCATCAAATGGAAGGGTTTGAGTCCCCAAATAACTGTACAGAAATTTCCTGCTGACTAGGAAAACCCACATTGTCTTGTCCCACGAGTGATAAGTAAATGTTTATTATGTTAAGCCACCAACGTTTAGGGGCTTGTTTGTTATAGCAGCTACATTCTACATTATTCCAAGCAGTCTAGTGCTATAATAATGCCAAAAACACAAACCAAAAAATAGCAAAACCTGAAAACTACGACCTTATTATCTCTTCAATGCCACTAATTTGCTCTGAACCTTAGTTTTTGTGTTTTTTTCCTCATCTGAAAATACAGTAATGCTGGACTAGATATGTGGCTTCCAAACATTTAAGATTACAATACATAGGAAGAAATGGATTGCGGCCAAGAACACACGAGTTTAACAGAACAATGCTTGCTGGTACTATGAGCATATAACTCTGATCGCAAAAGGGTACTAAACCACCATTACAGTTATCAGTGTAAAGAGTGTGTAGGAAAATGGGAAAATGATGCTTTTACTATGTTGAAAAGTGAGAAGGCTTAACTGAGTTCTTTCTCATGGAGATTGCCTTGAGCAATAGGTACGAAAGCCCATTTTTGCTTAGAAATGCTGTTTTTCTAATAGAAAGGAAACCTAATACTATATTTTAAATCCAAAGAAAACCCGGGTTTTGGCCTCTGCAATGTTTCTAACAGACTATATAATTTATAAAAGTGGTATGAGGAAAATATGTTGTTTTCATCAGGAATTCTGGGGAGAAAGAGAATGGCATTATTTTTAGTACTTTCCAATGGTCTATATAACACCTATATAAATATAAAGTGTTATTTTATCTGCTTTTCATAATGAGAAAAAAATAGTATTGTAAAACATTTTCTTTAAAAAATAAAACTTTGAGTACAAGTCATTGCTATCATAGACATTCACTGGAGCAGAAAGGACAAACTCAAAATCTAACTTATTTTCCCAGCATAAACCCTTAATTGAAAAAACCCTGTCTTAAATTTTAATTGAAAAAACTCTGTCCTAAATCTTTAGGCTACAAGGATGCCTGACAGCTGCAACAGAAGGGAAGGAAGCAGTCTCTGTTGAGACATCCCCCTTTCTAGAGCCTTCATTGGAACATTTTATGAAAATTAAAATAGTGAATTAGTGAGGATGCAGAAACATTGTGAAGACTCCGATTTTTCCTATGGTCCTCATAGTTGCATCCTTTGCAATGCAGTCTAGTGGGGGTTACACATTACTTTCCCAACTGGTTCCAGAAGTTGGTCAACTGTTTGGATAACTCTCTGAGGAATTATCTTTTGTTGCTCACAGCAAAGACACTTCCTACAACTGCAATTTTCTGGACCTCAATTGCCTGTGAAATCTCTTTTGGATAGGCTAGAACAAGTGTCAAGGGAACCATTATCTTGTTTTTTTCTATCCAGATCTATTGGTGTTTCATGCCTCAGTGGATAAGAAGAGAAATTATGAAAGGTAGAAGTGGGAGATTTGAAATAGATCTAAAGCAAAGGGTAGGGTCACATATCAATGGAGAGGATATTTAACAAGATTTTTTATTCCAGAAAGATGGTGGAATGGAACATCATCACTATCACCCATCCTAGAAGTCTCTGGCCTTGATATTCCTAGGCACTCTTGTTAATAATAAATGATGATGATGGTGATAATGAATAGTAGACATTTGACAATCTTTAAGTTTTACACTATACCAAGCACTTTATATATATTACTTTATTTAATCCTTGTAATATCCCTGAATGTAAATGCTATTGTTATATGTATAAGTGAGAAAAATGATGCTTAAAAAGAGTTAGTAATTTGCCCAAATACTCAAGCTAATGAGTAAAATTGTCAGGAGTTGAGTCAGTCAGCATCCAAGTTCATGCTCTTCAGCATCACTGTGTGATGACTGCCTTCTTGGTTCTCCTAAGATGTCCACAGTGGAAGAAGCTGTGGCATGTTAGAATAGATCATGGATAAGCAGTCCCAATGCACCACTGATGATGATTAGATTCTCTTTTGTGGACATCTTTGTGTTTATTAAAGAAATAATACTTTCTCCTAAATTCTAACATGGTAACTCTGAGGCATTGTAAGAGCATTTCATTTTGCTTCTTTTAAATTTGCCAGTTTATTATGTTTTCTAAGTAGTCATCTACAATTCCCCTTTCTTCTGGAAATAAAGTTATCTTCCCTAACCAGGTGCTATGTGGGCATGTGACCAGGCCTAGTTACAGTGATTGGTCCAGGCCTGGGCACGTGATTCACCTGAGCCAATCAGAATCTTTCCCTGAGCTCTTTTTAACTGGACATGGTAGAGAAGACTGTTTAGTTACATGAGCCAATAGATCATTTTTGTATTTTTGGCTTAAGTTATTTCAAGTTGGGTTTCTCAAAGAGTCCTGATTAATACAACCTTATTCCCAATTATTTCCATTTTTTTTTTTTTTTTGTAGGCCCCACTATACTTTTAGCCATAGGAGAATTTGGTTTTGCACCAATGATGACAAAGTAGTTCATTTGTGAACAAAACAAAAATGAGATAAAGATGGGAATGGGTACAAATAGGGAAGACTCCTCATTGTAAGTCTTAGAGGACATAGGTCCAAGGGAAGTTATAACGTATCTTCTCAAAACATGTTTTTTTAAGGCAAGAAATTTTCATAACGAGTAGGTGCTAGAGAAGATGACATCCTATGTAAACATGGGAGAGTCCTGAGGATTTTCTGGATCTAATTTCTATAGTTTAATGCCAAGTTTGAGGACTCATCATACTTTAGGCTTTATAAAATATTTCTCCCCTGGGCACTTCTGTTTGCGTAAATTTTCTATATTGAGAATGCATGTTTTTCTAGGGGAACCTTTATCCATTTTGTACCTCTCTTTTCCCTTTAGGGACCTCTAAGGAAAAAAATCAGCTTGTTTTTCTAAATGGAAGTTTGTGCTAAACACAAAAATCTAGCTACAAGTAAATTATGCTCTGATCTTGAGGGATAAAATAAACACAAAGCAATGCAGAACTGTGCTTTGCCAGAGCCAAAAGGAACATGACGTTCAGAAGTTTCCAATTGGGTTCCCAAATTAGACTAAATCTTGGCAAAATGCATACTCATGTCCCATTAGGAATCTTATCATTTGAACTCAGTTCTGGCTACTCCACTCCTTACTCATTCCAGTAGCTCCCAGGAGGCCTAAGGACTTGACTCCATGTGCACTGGGGCTGCCCCAGGACTGATAATTTTTCCTTTGCTATTGTCAAGACTATGCTCCAATTAGGACAGAATTAGGGCATCAAAAGCCCAATCAGTGATCTGCAATCGGAAGGCCCAATTTCTGCTTCATTTCTTCTGCAAAGTCCAGCATTTTTGCTGCTGGGGCATTGAGTAGTCATCACTGCTTGGTTTTAGAACTATTGCCTTCTCAGAAGAGCTGGGTAGTAGGGGCTGGATCTAAGCTTTTTGGCTGGTTATTGACCTCTGTCTTACTATGAAAGTCTTTCTGGATAATATGTTATATACAATGTATTTCATTTCCAGATTAGAAGCCTTCCTGGATAAGTACTCTGGTTCAGTATGAGTCTGAGGGTTCTTATCCATTCCCACCAGGAAATTGTTATAGGTAGCCATATGTTTATTGCCAATTAGTGCCAGGCAAGGATAGGTAAATGCTTGCTGCATTACCTTTCAGGGGCCAGGACACCAAACTTCACACCAAGGTGGACTTGATGCTCTTCCTTTTTTTAATGTCCCTCTAAGCACAAGACTTTATCTTATTTTTCCTTACTTATGAATCAGAGTATGTTTCAGTCAACCAGTGTCATGCCCTGATCATTCTAACCTCAAAACTTTGCTTATTCCAGTTTTGCCTTTTGAAATGTTTCATTCCACTCAACTCTCTAAATGCTATTCCTTCCTCTAGCCCATCTCAAATCTTACAGCCTTTGGGAGGCATCTTTATCAACAATTTCAGCCTACCTTTGTCACCTGTGTCCTCTTTCTCATTGTCTTCCATCACACAATGATGGCTTCATTAATATTCAGTCTTTCATTTTTTGGTATTTGTGTCCTATAATTGAAGGACCATTTTGAAATCAGGGCATATGCTTCAAAACTTCTTGAAGTTTTCTTAGTAGTAGGGGCTGGATCTAAGGTTTTTTGGCTTGTTGTTGACCTCTGTCTTACTGTGAAAGTCTCTCTGGATAATATGTTCTATACAATGTTAGAACTGATAAAAATTATCAGTCCTGGGGCAGCCCCAGTGCACATGGAGTCAAGTCTTATTTCTTGATAATTGTTCCAAACCATTTTGAAGTCAGGGCATATACTTCAAAACATATATATATATCTTTTAATTTGAAAGATAGGTATTTGGCATTTACTCAAAGTTTAATTAAATATAGCAAAATGTGTGCAAAATCTTTATACTAAAAATAGGAGAACGTTTCTGAGATAAGTTGAAGAAGACCTAAGTATATCACAAGTATTCTCATCACACACAAACAGAAAGATAATTATGTGAGGCAATGAATGTATTAATTATCCTGATCTGGTGATCATTTCCTAATATATACATTTATCAAAACATCACATTGTATGCCTTAAGTATACATAATTTTTTTATTTATAAATTATACCTCAATAAAGCTGGAAAAAAATGAAGGTCTAAATAAATAAAAGTATCATTTTCATGGATTAGAAGATTCAATATTATGATGGAAGAATATCTTCATGACAGTAGGAAAGGAAAAGATTTATAAATAACACACAAAATGTACTAAACATAAAACTGATATGTTGGACTACATTAAAAATAAGAATCTTTGTTTGTCAAAAGATGCCATTAAAAAAGTGAAAAATAAAGCCATGGACTGGGAGAAGATATTTGCAAATCATATATCTGATAAAAAGAAAACACTTGGATCCAAATGTGTAAAGTTATCTTACAAATTAATAAGAAAAAGATAGCTATTCCAATAGAAAATATGGAAAGTTTATAGAGGCAGTTTACAATAGAGGAAATCTAAATGGTCAATAACTCTTTGTCTTCAACTTCATTAATTATCAAGAAAATGCAAATGAAATCTTGAGCTTCAAAAATATAGCCACCAGAAGGGCTAAAATGGAAAGGATATTCAGTACCAAGTGCTGGAGAGGATTGGTAATATTTGGAACTCTCACACAAGGCTAGTATCCAATGTTAGTATATAGTTGTCGCAAATACTTTAGCAGGATCTCCTGAGGCTGAACATGTGTGTGCACCAAGTTCACTTCCACTCTTAGATGTAGATAAATATGAATACATAGCTTATCAAAACTCATGTAGGAAAAATATTCAAAGCAGCACTATGCATAATGACCCAAACAACCCAAATGTTCAACAATAGAATAGGCAAATAAAAGGGGCATATTTATAAACTGAAATTCTTTTCGGCAACAAGAATGAAAAAAATATTACTATATACAACAATCTGGATGAATCTCGCAGACATTTATTGAGCAAAAGAAGTCAGACACAAAGACCAGTTTTTCCTTTCCTTTCTTTTAAGTTTAAAAGGAAGCAAAACTTATCTCTTGGTAACCTGTGAGTAAGACAGAGATCGGAGAAGTCACCAGAATAGCTTTGGGAATTCTATTTCTGTTTTTATTTTATTTTATTTCTATTTCTATTTTTTTGAAAATTATATTTCTTCATCTGAGTTATGGTGACAAACATTTGTTATTTTTGTGAAAATTCATCAAATTGTTCACTTACAATTAGTGTACTTTTTCTTTATCAATGGGGTGTTTATGCTTAAAAGCAAGAGGCTCAGACCTAGGAGGGTGAAATGATGCTCAGCGGGAATTCTTCCCCCTGCTTTGCTTCTTCTCATAAGTTCAGGAATGGGAAATGAGGAAAGTTTGATTAAATAAACAGACTCATAAATCAGATTTTAAACCTCAGCTTGACCTTGGAAAAGATAAAACATTAGTTTGAGCTATTCAACTCCTCCTGCTTCAACAAATTCAGCCATAAAAGATGTTGCTTTGCTTCGCTTTCAACAAGCAAAGCATCTTTATTAATAACATTCGCATCCTCATTATCTCCCAATTTGAGCTCGTCTCCTGGTTTAGAATTTCCTAAGTCTCATGACTGCAATCTTGTTGAATCCTGCATTATAAAGTGTGTATTCTTTTCTTATTTCACCATACCCATCTCCTGACAGCAAAGTAGCCCTGTGCTGCCCAGTAGAGTATACAGGAGAGGGTTGGATTTTTACATTTAACTTAAGGTTGGATTTTTACATTTAACTTAATTGGATCAACTGCAAGGCTTAGACTTATAGGCTAAGTCATAAGAAAGATGGAGACTTTACATCTTTTGTATTAATCTAGATGGAGTTGGAGAACATTCTACTCAGTAAAGTATCACAAGAATGGAAAAGAACGTATCCAATGTACTCAATCCTAATATGAAACTAGTAGTGAACTAATACATGCCCACAGAAGAGGAAAACACAATTAAACTCAAATGGGGGAAGGGGGGAAGAGGGAGGAGAGAAAGGGAAGCAGGGAGGAGGATTGGAGTGCTCCCACTTAACAAGCACAATGTAAGGATTTATGACACACTTTCTGGGTGAAGGGTACAGCTGCACCCTGGACGCTATCTAACAAATGTAAGCAATAGAATGTAATCATCTATACCCTCATGTTAATCTGAAATTTAATAAAAAAAGAATTATAGGGGAGGGGTTGCATCTGTAGCTCAGTGAGTAGGGCGCCGGCCCCATATACTGAGGGTGGCTGGTTCAAACCTGTCCCTGGCCAAACTGCAACAAAAACAACAACAAAATAGCTGGGCATTGTGGCGGGCATCCCAGCTACTTAGGAGGCGGAGGCAAGAGAATCCCCTAAGCCCAGGAGTTGGAGTTTGCTGTGAGCAGTGTGATACCACGGCACTCTACAGAGGGTGATAAAGTGAGACTCTTCTCTCTACATAAAAAAAAATAAAATAAAATTATAGGTTAAGTCTGTAGCTACAGCTATACCTGGTTGTGCCTTGGATTCTTCCCACTGTGTGTGGAATGGAAGGCAACCCTTCCTACTAAAACCCACCACAATGCGGTGGCATCTTTGCTTGAGTCTATACAATCATAGACTTGATTTCTGAAGTTTGTTCTTGAATATTTAAATTGACCAGAACATTCTAGAATGTCTAAGACAAACTGAGAAACATATCCTCCTGTTTTTGTATAAATTCTATCAATTATACCAAAATAAGGTGAGAAATGATTGGATTTGGAGTCTAGAAGTCCTCAATTTAAAATATCTCTACCATAGTTAACTCTGGAACTTTGATGGTGTTGGCAGAAGTTTTTAGTATCTGTTTCTTTACCTTCCCTCAATGGGACAGCAATGCTACCCCTCAGGATTACTGGGAGGGTTTCAATAGTCAACACCTGTTCAGTAACACTCTATGCATCAGGTACTACACTCGCCTTGGGATTTGCAAAAGGCTCAGTCAGGTTGATGAGAAGGATGTATGAACAAGCCAGTATTTCTCAATATTTTTTTCATTATTGGCTTCTAAGGAGCCTATGTAGACAATTTTTTTCTTAATATTTCCTCCTGCCAATCTATGACATTTTAATACTACAGTTATACTTTATTTGTTTATGTACTATATGTATGTGTGTGCTTTATAATAAAAAGAGTAAAATTTTTCCAGTGTCTTCCCAACAAAGAACCAATTTGGCTTCCTTGAGGGAGATAGCACCAACTCTGAGAATGAAAGAAACACGCGACTACACAGGAGAGTGGTGTGTGTAATAGGAAAAGCAATAGGTTTGTCTCACCCTGGCTGCAGTAGACAACTATGATGGGTGCAGTCAGGAAAGACCCAAAAAGGGGAGAAAAGCAGGACACTGGCAATTACAAAGCATGAGTCCGAGCAGCTGGGCAGCGGTCTCTGTGGAAAGGCACAGAGGGTGTGTCTACTCAGGGTAGGCGCCAGAAGGGAGGTCTTCTCACCTCAAGGACACTGGGGACACACAGAGTTTTACAAAGGAGCATTACTTGCACTGATTATACATTTGCAAGTTCATTCAGGCCTTCATGTGGATGAGGCAGGGAAATCCATTAGAGACAAAGGCAGAAATCCTGACTTCAATGAGTTATAGCCTGTGCAGGTGAGAGAGGAGGGGGAGGGACTTTGGAAAGGGATTAATCTGCAGGGCTCACATGCAAGCACCTGGCCTGCTGCAGGCAATTGATGACAGTGCCGATGACCACAAACTGGGCATTTGGGCCATTTGGCAGCCGGGTCTTGCAGAGGCTTCCCAGAGGCCACAGAACCTGATTGCTTAAATGTTTTAGGGACCTGAGTTTTGCCATTTGTTAAGTCAAAGCTTTTCTTAGAGGTGAGACCAGGCAGAGCACACCTGGCGGATGGGCTCTGGGGGATGGCACAGGCTGCTCTAGGTCGGCTGGGCCCAGCCACTGAACTGGCTGAGTCTGTGAATCCAGTGTAAAAGTTATAATAGGACAGGACAAGCCATAGACTTTCTCCAACCTGGGCAAGTTTTCCTTCATTAATTTAAAAGGCTCCCTTTCCTCAGCTCCAGCCAGATCAGAACCCACTGCTACTTTGTTTGTTATACTTTCCATCTGTTCCTCCTGGCTTTGATCTGGGAATCTCCTAATCTGCCGCCCAGACCCTCAAGAGGTGACCATACTCACCTGCTCGTGTGTCTTGTTGATATTAAATTAGAGCACTTGCCGATTATCCACCATAAAGTTAGTCATTGCTTATCTGTTAGTAGCTTTTAGGTTTATGAAAAGGAATGAAAGGCGGCAGCATGAGGTAACATGCAGGGAAGTGTGCAGGATGTCAGCCTGAGGGGGCGTTCAGTGAAGAGGGGCTGGGTCAGGCCTTTGGGTCACGGAAGGACTGTTTGCCATTCCTGGAGTCCAGGAAGGAATGCAAGGAGGCGGAGCAGGGCACACTGCGGCGCTGCTGGTGGTGAGGTGCTCCCCTCCTGGGAGAGGTTGTGGAACAGTCTTGGGCGTGTACAGGGAGGGGCATGCTGTCTGTCCTCTGCCTGGGACCCCAGGATATGTGCCTCCTGCCTCTAGCCTTCTGCAGAGCACAGTCCACAGTGTGGACAAATCCCTCTTTTGCCTATTCTGAATCTCCTGGTGGCTGCCTCCTGACCGCTGGGCTTTGTCAGAGCGCAGCCTCACAGTCCTTCTGGGCCTCCAGAGCGACCACAATGGCCGTAGGAACCGAGAACTACCAGAAGCCCCCTCCCACCTGCCCCTTTGACCCACCCTTCCCTGTGGCTTCCTTGGCTTCCTCTGGCTTCCCATGCTGGCTCTCTGCCATGTCTAGCCCCAGCTGGAAGGACAGACTGTTTACTTTGGCTCTGCCACGAAGCGCCTTCCTTTACAGAGCTGCTTTTTGAAATTGCCCTTCGTGGATTTGCAACGAACCCAGGCAAAGGGCCCTGCTCAGGGTGCGGGAGTTGGATTCAGCCAGGCCCAGAGAGCCCTCCAGATTCTCAATCTGTTAGGAGAAAGTAGAACCCCCATGCTGAGAAGGAGCTGGGGCTGAACGCTGGGAAGGGGCTTGCTGGGGAGGCCCCAGGCGCTCCAAAGAGGCGGAGCTTCTGGCTGGCTCAAGTCCTGTCCCAGGCTGGCGTTACCTCACTTTTACAAGGGCATATTCAGAGGACTCTAGCATTTTGGTATCTGGAGAAAGGTCTATGACAGGTACACTGTGGAAAACTGTAGATTTAGCACAACTTTGAGCGACTGAGCAGGGATGTAACATTCGGGGAAGAATGAGAAACGTTAATGATAAGTGTGAATGGTGTTTCTATTAGAGACATAGTGAGAAAGGAAACATAACACCCTGTCAAAAACTGGAAGAGCCTTCATGACATTATTTGACAGCAAGGTCAAGGGCCAAAAGCACATGATCTAGCGTCTTAAATACCACATACTCCTAACTGAGCTGTCAGATTTGTACCTGTCTTGTTGATCCCAATTTTTGTTGATCAGAGCTTTTAGCTTCCCCAAATTATCTATCATATGATTATAATCTATGGCCAACTATTTAGTAAACATTTATTTGATATACATACATAATCCCATAAAATGTTTTAGTGAATTATTTGGTCATTCATTTATTCCTTCCATAAATATTTATTGAGTGCAAAGTAAGCATCACCCGTGGTGCTAGGCACTGGAAACACAGCAGTAACTGAGATAGCATAGTCCGTGCCCTCCTGGAGCTTGTTCTGTCAATGGGGAATGGACATTAAACTTGTGAATACACACAAAATCATTCAAAATTATAATCCTCACTAACATTATAAAAGTATACAGTTATAGACAGGATAGAATGGGGAATCAAGTTCTGATTTGAGAAGGGAGATTCAGGAAATGTTCTTTGAGGAAGTGAATTTCAAGTTCCCAGAAAATCATAGAGCTGTGCTGTCCAACATGGTAGCTCCTAGTCACATGTAGGTTTTTAAACTAATTGAAAGGAAATGAAATTAAAAGTTCAGTTCCTAGTTGCACCAGCCTTATTCAATTGCTCAGAGGCTACCTGCATCAAGTGGTCACCATGTCACATGACATAGACATTGGCCACTTTCATCATCGCAGGAAGTTCTCTTGGATAGTGGTGTTTCGGAGGATTTCATTAGCTGGGATGGAACAGCAGAAAGTGGGAAGGAAACACCTTGTGCAAAAAAGATACCATTTAATTTAGAGAAACTTAACTATAATTTAAGAGAAAGTTTGTAGAATGTTAGCAGATATTGATCCCAGGTCAGAGGAGAAGGGGAATGCCCCCCCTTTGCCTGTTTTCTGACTTAGGCCCTGGGCCGTTAATAGCCAATTACTCTGTGCTTGTGTCCAGGTGGACCTTCCGGCCTGAACCCTTGCTTTGGTTCTCAGGTATACAAAATGGCCAATACAGCATAACATAGAAAAATGTTGTGGTTGGATTGTCCAGAAAAATATAAAATGAGTGACATAGAATAGGACAATTGATAATAAGGTTCCAGTTATATGGTAGAAATCACACACAACTAAATATTGGCAGTCACTGCCCTCTAGGGCTTCTGTCATTTGGCATTGCTCATTTCTTACATGTCAGCGCCCCTGAGCATCCCATCCTGGGCCCTCTTCTCTTTCCACTCTCCACTCTCTGAATGTGTGGGCATTCATGGCATGACTTAACACGGCATCCATGTGTGGATGGGCCCCGGACCTCTGTTCTGAGCCTTGGACCTCTAAAATCAAGTGCTTGCCCGGAGTACCCAATGGACTGTCGTATGGACCCTTCAAACTCACCCCCTGGTGCCCACCTAAACTGTACTTTCTCCTCAGTTTCTACCTCAGCACTGGCAACACTGGCCAATCCAGAAGCCAGAGGCCTGCACTCCATCCTTCCCTTCCCCATGAAATCCATTGCCACCAAGTCCCGCTGATTCTACCTCCCCAATCACCTCTTGAATTTATCAAATTTTCTCCTTTCCATCCTATACCATCCTAATTGTTCATGCACTGCCTGGACTATGTAGCATTTCTAAGCGGTCTCTGTGGGTCTAGTCTTGGCTGGCCCAAAACCATTCTCTTCACTTCAGCAATAGCAGTCTTCTAAATCTGATACTGTTCTTCCATTGCCGAATCACAGCCTCCTGTGGCACTGGCCCACATGACTTTCTGCGGTTACAAGACTTTCCTGGATTCAGCCCTGATCACTTCTCCAGCTGCTTCTCTCATCCGCTCTACCTTGTACCTTATACTCCAGACACACTTAGATTTAGTTTCAGAATTCTAGCTTGCTTACATGAGTCCACCACAGTGGACAGTCTTTACACATACCATTTCTAGAAACACTTTCACTCCCCCATCCTCTTCTCTCTTTTCCTGATTGACTTACTCAGTTCAAAGTTACCTTATCCACACCCAAGACAATCCCAATTTCCCCGGTGCAGAGTAGCTGCCCCTGTTATAAATGCTCTGAGATGGTTCGAATGGTAAAAAGTTGTGTCCACATCCTAACTCCCAGAACCTGAGTATGTACTTTAGTTGGAAAAGTGGTCTTTGAGATGTGGTTAAGGATCTTCAGATGAGACCATCTAGATGATCCAGGTGGGCCCTAAACACAGCAACAGGTGTCCCTATAAGAGATATACAGAAAAAGGACAAGGAGAAGAGGTAAAGGACATGTGGAGAAGGAGACAAAGATTGGAGGTGTGCAAACCACAAACCAAGAAACACTGGGAACTGCCAGAGGCTTTAGTGTCTCCCTCAGAGACAGAGGGATTGTGGCCTGGCCGACACCTTGATTTTAGCTTTCTGTCTTCAGGAAGTGTAGGAAGATGAATTCTGTTGTTATAAGCCACCTGGGGGTGGGGGGGACTTGTTAAAGCAGCCCTGGGACCCAAACACATCCTCCCCATACTCCTTCCATGCTGCCTCTGGTCACACTACAGTCAAGTGGCCTCTTTCCTTTCCTGCACTGCTAACTTCGGGAAGCTTCACGCGGGTGGGAGCACACACAGCCATGTCCGTCACAGGGACTCACACACACAGGGCAAGCTTTGTGGCTCTGAGCTGCTCTGAGAACATGGGCAGGATTTGGGTAACATCGAGAAGGGGAATGAGTGTTCCCAGCAAAGGGAACCACATTAACGAGGGCCTGGAGAGGAGACTATGAGCAGCACGTGAACTCACAGAGATCATCCTGCCTACAGGCGAGGGTTCCCGGAACACAGCTGAGGAGCACTGTGGTGGCCTCATGGACACAGACCTTCCCTCACAGGTGGACTCAGCATCCCTGTGTGATGTCTCAGCGTCCCAGTTTACTGTGACATCTGTTTTCTCCTTCAAGGCTTGCCGGGATCCGGAGCTTCAGAGCAGCCACTGCAGCATACAAATATTATCATGTTCTTTGTACATCATGGTTCAGAAAAGACTGGAAAATACTGCTAAGGTTGGGAGTCGTTAAAGCTTCTTGAATTGGAACGTGAACAGGACCAGCTACATAACTTGCTGGCCCCAGTGCAGAATAAAAATGCAGACTTTTGTTCACAATCATCAGGAGTTTCAAGTGCAAGAGCAGAGCACTAACCAGGCTGAGGGGCCTTCTGAGCAGAGATCTGATGTAACTGCAAGGTCTGACACCCACAGACCCAACTCTGACTGTAAAAGAAACATTTGCTGAAGGGGGACATGAAGTTGCCGAGAGGGTGGGAGCACAGTGGGGGGTATAAAGTGAGAGGCTACTGCACTATTCCAGGAAAGCAGAGGTGGGAAGACCCTGGGCTAAGATGGTTTTATGGGAACTGTGAAGACAGGGAAAAGGCAAACCTAAGAGATGACAGGTGCTCAGAGCCTGGGATGATTCTGGATCTTCTCAGGCTTCCCAGAGTAGTGAGAGGTGGAGGGGGAGCCCTCCAGGAATCTGGGAGCATCAGTGTGTCACTGACAGTGCACTGGAGCTGTCTAAGAGGAATGACTAGAATTCAACAGGGATGAGAGTTAACACAGGCATTTTGCTCCACAAGGGAACCATGTGCAAATCCCAGGCTGTTGCCTGATAACTTTGTGGCTTCAGTGAGGGGATGGGTGGAGAAGGCAGAAGCGAGAAGTCAAAGCCTCAGGTGCTCCAAGTGCACCAGTGGGGACACACACATGTGAGGATGAGAGTAAGGGGACTATCATGAGTGCCCGACTGTCCAAAGGTGAAGGCCACGTACAGGACCAGCCCATCATGGCTGTGTGAGAACCCAGGGACAAGGTGACCAGAGCATCAGACTTTTAAAGAAAAGCCAAAGCTCCAGAATTGTGAGGTCTTTCTAAACTTCAAGTGCTGGCAACTAAGTTACGGTATTTTGACAAATCCTGAAAGCCAAAGCAGACACACTCATAGGCCAGATCTGGCTCATGGGGCTAAGTTTATAACCTCTGTACAGTAATCAGTGGTCAGAGGCAGGGCTGGGTTCAAATCCTACATCCACTGAACTACCAGCTGTGGTCTTAAGGCATTCCAAGTCCTGTTTTTCTGTATAATGGGGGTATTTTGGTATCTACCGCTCAGGGCCATGGTGAGGATTCAGCAACATCTTCCAGGTAAAGCACTGAGGCCAATGCCTGCCATAAAAAAGTTAGATCAATGTTGACTGTCATTGTTTTTCTTTTGTGCTCACAACGACCCTGCCCAGTTGGCTTCATCACAGCACACCCACTTCCCAGAGGTGGGTTGGAAATGACAGTTCAGAGACATAAAAATCGCTTGCTTCCCATCACAGGCTCTAAGAGTGAGTAATAATGCAAGTCTATTATTTCTGCCTCTAAAGGTATTGTTTCTTTTTTTTTTTTATAATTTTATTGAATCATAATTCTGTACATTGGTGCAATCTGGTTGTAGACCCACAGACCTCACTGTGACCCAGGCAGGCGCAAACCTCTGGAGCAACGGCTCATTGGAGGAAACTGATCACAACTGTTAACCACTGACTGGGTGTGACAGACGGACAAGGTGGGGAAGGAGGCATCAACCTTCCCAGACTAATTTACTGGCTGGGGGAGGGGGGGTGCCCTCCTGAGCTCACAGAGCATCGAAGTGAATTATACAAGAGCTTCCAGCGGATCCCTGCTATCTAGTTGCCAGAGACTTTTTTAACTTTTCCATTTGAGATTGGTGCTGGCTAGGATAATTCATTAGCACCTCT
>CAUYON010067377.1:0-12713 GCA_963573935.1 Arctocebus calabarensis | reverse complement strand
AGCTCTTGGGCTTAAGCGATTCTCTTGCCTCAGCCTCCCTAGTAGCTGGGACTACAGGCGCCCGCCACAGCGCCCGGCTATTTTTTTGTTTTGCAGTTCGGCCAAGGCCGGGCTTGAACCCGCCACCTTCGGTATATGGGGCAGGGGCCCTACTCGCTGAGCCACAGGAGCCGCCCTTTTTCCCCACTTTTATAAGTCAAGATCATTTCCCTCATGAATGGAGTAGGAAAAAAATCTAATCACCCATGTCAGGCCTGGATGCCCAATTCCCCCACCTGGGGAAGTATTCAGCTCCTGAGGCATCCTTTATTTTATTTATTTTTTATTTATTTATTTTTTGAGACAGAGTTTCACTTTGTTGCCTTCAATAGAGTGCCAGTGCAACATAGCTCATAGCAACCTCAAACTTTTGGGCTCAAGCGAGTCTCCTGCCTCAGTTTCCTGAGTAGCTGGGACTACAGGCGCCCACCACAGGTCCAGGTATTTTTAGAGACAAGGTCTTGCTCTTGCTTAGGCTGGTCTTGAACCCGTGAGTTCAGGCAATCCGCTCACCTCGCCCTTACCAGAGTGCTAAGATTACAGACGTGAGCTCTTCACCCAGCCAAGACACATTTTTTCTTTTTTTTTTTTTTTGAGATAGAGCCTCAAGCTGTCACCCTGGGTAGAGTGCCTCCAACTCCTGGGCTCAAGCGATTCTCCTGCCTCTGCCTTCCAAGTAGCTGAGACTACAGGCACCGGCCACAATGCCCAGCTATCTTTTGGTTGCATCCGTCATTGTTGTTTGGCGGGCCTGGGCTGGATTCAAACCCGCCGGCTCAGGTGTATGTGGCTGGCTCCTTAGCCACTTGAGCCACAGGTGCCGAGCCCCAAGACACCTTTTAGATTGCAGGAGGGGGAGGCCTCTTGGCCCCAAGGCTCACATTGGTGAGATTATTGGTAGAAACCTGCTGACCCAAAGAATAATTTCATCTCTAGATATAACTTTACTTCCTTCAAATCAAAGGTTTTTGTATAATTCTGTGAAGGAAGGCAGGGTTGAGGAAAAGTAAGTAAATAGGGTGGCACCTGTGCCTCATCGAGTAGGGCGCCTGTGGCTCATCGAGTAGGGCGCCAGCCCCGTATATCGAAGGTGGTGGGTTCAAACCTGGCCTCTGCTGAACTGCAAAACAGAAAAATAGCCGGGCATTGTGGCAGGTGCCTGTAGTCCCAGCTACTCAGGAAGCGGAGGCAAGAGAATCGCCTAAGCCCTGGAGTTGGAAGTTGCTGTGAGCTGTGTGATGCCACAGCACTCTACCAAGGGCGACAAAGTGAGACTCTGTCTCAAAAAAAAAAAAAAGAAAAGTAAGTAAATAAATAATTTAAATAAAAATGAAAAAAGATGTTGACTGCTGCAACTACCGTGTAATACTGTCAAGGTCCACCCACATTGCAGCCTATGCCTGAACTTCATTTCTCTTTAAGGCTGAATAGTATTCCACGGTATGGATGGATGGTGTTGTGTTTGTCTGTCCCCCGTTGATGGCATCTGTTGTGAACAGTGCTGCCGTGGATGTGTGTGCCTGGTCTGTTTTCAGCTCCTTTCCTATATGTCTACCAGTAGTAATTCTTCTTTATTTTTTTATAGAGACAGAGTCTCACTTTATCGCCCTTGGTACGTGCCATGGTGTCACGCAGCTCACAGCAACTTCCAACTCCTGGGCTCAGGCAATTCTCTTGCCTCAGCCTCCCCAGTAGCTGGGACCACAGGCGCCTGCCACAACGCCTGGCTATTTTTTTCGTTGCAGTTCAGCTGGGGCTGGGTTTGAACCCGCCACCCTTGGTATATGGGGCCGGCGCCTTACTGACTGAGCCACAGGCTCTGCCCATTCTTTTCTTTTCTTTTTTTTTTTTTGTGATGCTATGTGGCCATCATAGCTCACAGTAACCTCAAACTCCTGGGCTCCAGCGATCCTCCTGCCTCAGCCTTCCAAGTACCTGGGACTACAGGCGCCAGCCACAAAGCCCGGCTATTTTTAGAAATGATGACCAGCTCTCTCTGGCTCAGGCTGGTCTCCAACTCCTGAGCTCAGGCAATCCGCCCACCTTGGCCTCCCAGAGTGCTAGGATTACAGGCATGAGCTATGGAGCCTAGTGTCTTTAACTTTTTAAAGAACTACCAAACCAGGATTTTCTTAAGATACTTGATAAATGTTGGTTTCTTTCTTCCTTCATGGTCTATTTTTCTCCAGGAAATCAGCCCCAAGGTCTTCATTGCCTACACAGTCCTGGGAGTTTCCCCCAAAGGCCACAGGGCACTCCTAAGGAGCTACTCACCCCTGGGGCCCCACCCTTTATCTACTCCCTCAGGGACAGCCCAGATAAGGAGGTAGGGGTGGCAGAGAAGATGGCGAAGACCCACGACCTGGCCTCCTTCACCTTCAAGGTCACGCTCAAGTCCAGCCAGCAGCAGGCTGCAGAGGTAGAGGTAGCTATGGGCTAGTGAGTGCCCAATGGGCATAGGACTGCGGAGCCCCTGGGTCGGCAGCTCCTGGGTGTGGGAGTGACAGGCCATGGGGACAGAGATTAGAGGGCACCAGGGCATGAGAGTCGGGGGGGGGACAGGACAGGCTGCTACCTGCAGGGCCATGGACAGTCCTCTGGCCATAGTAGGAGGGCAGCATGAGTGCCCATGTGTCAGTGCAGACAGCAAGCTGATAAAGTCTGAGCCTTTTTTTTTTTTTGCAGTTTTTTGGCCGGGGCTGGATTTGAACCCACCACCTCTTGGGTATGGGGCCTGCACCCTACTCCTTTGAGCCACAGGCGCCACCCTGAGCTTTTTTTTTTTTTTTTTTTAGAGACCGAATCTCACTTTGTCACCCTAGGTAGAGTGCAGTGGCATCACAGCTCACAGCAACCTCCAAATCCTGGGCTTAGGCAATTCTCTTACCTCAGCTTCCCAAACAGCTGGGACTATAGGTGACAGCCACACCACCTGGCTAGTTTTTGGCAGTTTGGCCAGGGCTAGGTTGGAACCTGCCACCCTCAGTATATGGGTCTGGTGCCCTACTCACTGAGCCACAGGCGCCACCCCACACCTGGTTATTTTTTTTGGTTGTAGTTGTCATTGTCGTTGGCAGGCCCACACTGGATTTGAACATGCCAGTTCTGGTGTATGTGTCTGGTGCCTTAACCACTTGAGCTATAGGTGCTGAGCCAGCTATTTTGTTTTGTTTTTGTTTTTGTTTTTTGAGACAGAGCCTCAAGGTGTCACCCTGGGTAGAGTGCTGTGGCATCACAGCTCATAGCAACCTCCAACTCCTGGGCTCAAGTGATTCTCCTGCCTCTGCCTCCCAAGTTGCTGGGACTACAGGAGCCTGCCATGATGCCTGGCTATTTTGTTTTGTTTTTCTTTTTGGTTGCAGCCATTATTGTTGTTTGGCAGGCTTGGGCTGGATTCGAATCCGCCAGCTTAGTGGCTGGTGCCTTAGCCGCTTGAGCCACAGGCGCCGAGCCTTTTTTTTTTGAGACAGAGTCTTACTGTCGCCCTCGGTAGAATGCTGTAACATTATAGCTCAGAGCAACCTCTAACTCTTGGGCTTAAGCGATTCTCTTGCCTTGGCTCCCAAGGAGGTGCCTGCTACAATGCTCGGCTATTTTGTTGTTGTTGCAGTTGTCATCGTTTTGCAGTTCGGCCAAGGCCGAGTTTGAACCCGCCTCCCTCGGTATATGGGGCTGGCACCCTACTCATGAGCCACAGGCACCCCCCCAGCAGTTGTCAATGTTGTTTAGCAGGTCCAGGCTGGGTTCAAACCCACCTGTCTCAGTGTATGTGGCTGACACCCTACCCACTGAGCGACTAGCGCCGAGCCAAAGTCTGAGCTTTTGGGGCTTTATCTTTTTTTTTATTTCCTTGCTTATTTTTAAATTTTTTTTTTTTTGTGTAGAGACAGAGTCTCACTTTATCGCCCTGGGTAGAGCGCCGTGGTGTCACACTGCTCACAGCAACCTCCAGCTCTTGGGCTTAAGCGATTCTCTTGCCTCAGCCTCCCTAGTAGCTGGGACTACAGGCGCCCGCCACAGCGCCCGGCTGTTTTTTTGTTTTGCAGTTAGTCTGAGGCTGGGCTTGAACCCCCCACCTTCGGGATATGGGGACGGCGCCCTACTCGCTGAGCCACAGGAGCCGCCCGAATACTTTCTATTCAATGGCCCAGATCAGCTGCAGATAAGAGCAAGGCTTTCAATGGAAAAAAAAATTTGAGACAGGGTCTCAAGCTGTCACCATGAGTAAAGCGCTGTCACATCATACATCATAGTTCACAGCAATCTCTAACTCTTGGCTCAAACAATCCTCTTGCTTCAGTTCTTCTTTTTTTTTTTTTGACAGAGACTCACTATGTTGCCCTCGGTAGAGTGCCATGGTGTCACAGCTCACAACTTAAAACGATTCTCTTGCCTCCGCCTCCCAAGTAGCTGGGACTATAGGAGCCCACCACAACACCTGGCTATTTTTTGGCTGTAGCTGTCATTGTTGTTTAGCTGGCACGGGCAGGTCTGAACCCACTAGCCTGGGTGTATGTGGCTGGCGCCCTACTCACTGAGTACAGGTGTCACCCAGTTTTTCTATTTTTAGTAGAGACAGGGCCACTTTTGCTCAGTTTGATTGGTTTCAAACTCATGAGCTTAAGCAATCCACCTGACTCAGCCTCCCACAGTGCTAGGATTACAGGCATGAGCCACCATGCCCAGCCTCTTTCTTTTCTTTTTTTTTTTTGTAGAGATAGAGTTTCATTTTCTCGCCCCTCAGTAGAGTGCCATGGCGTCACACAGCTCACAGCAACCTCCAATTCCTGGGCTTAGGTGATTCTCTTGCCTCAGCCTCCCAAGTAGCTGGGACTACAGGCACCTACCACAATGCCCGGCTGCTTTATTGTTGCAGTTCAGCCTGGGCTGTGTTTGAACCCACCACCCTCGGTATATGGGGCCGGTGTCCTACCCACTGAGCCACAGGCACCGCCCTGAGCCTCTTTCAATGGAAATTTTAAAAAGGTGGAATCCAAATCTGAAAACATTTCTTTCAAGAATTGTAACAGGGGCTCGGCACCTGTGGCTCAACGGGCTGAAGTGCCAGCCACGTACACCTGAGCTGGCAGGTTCGAATCCAGCCCGGGCTCGCCAAACAACAATGACAGCTACAACCTAAAAATGGCCGGGCGTTGTGGCAGGTAGGTGCCTGTAGTCCCAGCTACTTGGGAGGTGGAGGCAAGAGACTCGCTTGAGTACAGGAATTGGAGGTTGCTGTGAGCTGTGATGCCACAGCACTCTATCCAGGGTGACAGCTTGAGGCTCTGACTCAAAAAAAAAAGAATTGCAACAGGGAATGGGTCTTGGCTTTACCAGTAGGATCCTGAAGACAAAACACAATCAATTCAATGACTACCAAGAAGTGGGAGTAGTCCAGTCATAGCAAAACTGGACCAGTCAAGGGCAAAGGCCAATCACAACAGTTTTGGGGGATGCTCATAGTATTTTGCTTGTTGACTTTCTGGGGGCCAAAAAACAATAACATCTGTTTATTATGATAGTATTTTGAGAAAATTATCCAAAGCTTTAATGGAAAACCACCTAGAAAAGATTCACCAGAGAGTCCTTCTCCATCACAACAATGCTCTTGCTCATTCCTCTCACTAAATAAGGGCAATTTTGTGGTAGTCTTGATGGAAAATTATTAGGTATCCACTTTATCCTCATTTGGCTCCTTCTGACTTCTTTCTCTTTCCTAATCTTAAGAAATCTATAAAAAGCACCTATTTTTCTTCAGTTAATAATGTGTAAAAAAAAAAAAAAGACTGCATTGTTGTAGTTAAATCCCCAGGGCACTCAGCACTTTAGGGATGGACTAAATGGCTGGTATCATCACTTACAAAAGTGTCTTGAACTTGATGGACTTACATTAAGAAATAAAGTTTATATTTTTATCTTTTAATTCCACTTTTCCATAAACTTTTTAAAGTCCTTTCATATAAAATGGCTCACCTCTCTCTGGCCCTGTTATACCTTACCCAGCTTTATTGTTCTTCACTGCATTTATTACTGCCTGACATGATAGCAATCATATTTTGTCAATTTCAAAAAGAGCACTAGTTTCTTTTTTTTTTTTTTTGGCAGTTTTTGGTCACAGCTGGGTTTGAACCTGCCACCTCCAGCATATGGGGCCAGTGCCCTACTCCTTTGAGCCACAGGCACCGTCATTAGTTTTTATTTAACACAACTAAAAGATGAAATGTCTTAAGACTTGACATGTCTTAAAACGGCCATGGGCCTGGACTGACATTGAGTCCTTCTTCCACAGGAGACATACATTTGCTTCTGCCAGCACCAGGAATGTTACCAACCTGAGATGACTTGAAATTAAGTTTTATTTGAGCATTTTGTTTAGACTACACTGACAGAGTGCATTTGGACAGCATACTAACTTGTGGTTCATATTCTCGGGGTAGATTTTCCCTCCCATTACATGGTGCCAACTTTGAGGTAGCTTTGTTTCCCCGCTGTCCTTTTCTGTGTAGAGGAATTTTTTTTGTCTATCTTTTCATTCAAGGTGCAAGCTTTTCTTTTTTTTTTTGAGACAGAGCCTCAAACTTTCACCCTAGATAGAGTGCTGTGGCATCACTGCTCACAGCAACCTCCAATTCCTGGGCTCAAGCGAGTCTCTTGCCTCCGCCTCCCAAGTAGCTGGAACTACAGGCGCCCGCCACAACGCCCGGCCATTTTTTGGTTGCAGCTGTCATTGTTGTTTGGTGGGCCCAGGCTGGATTCGAACCTGCCAGCTCAGGTGTACATCGCTGGCGCCTTAGTCCATTGAGCCACAGGCGCTGAGCCAAGGTGCAAGCTTTTAAGTGACCCAGCTCCATGTGGAGGTCTCCTAGTAGACTCTGTCTTAAGCACTTTTTCCTTTCTTGGTGGTACATAAAATACCAGTACATATAAACAGTTGATGGCAACTTAAAATTCTATGAACTACAATGTGTACTTGTTTTCTGTCTGCCTCTGTACTCAGAGTGTAAGCTCCACAGTGACTTCTACTATTTTGTTCACTGTGATATCTTCAGTACCTAGAATAGTACCAGGTACATAGTAGGCTCTCAACAAATGTCTGCTGAATTAATAAATAGTAAACACCTCCCCAAAAGAGATATATTTTTGAAACAAGGTTGCCTGGGCTAGAGTACAGTAGCATCATCATAGCTTACTACAACCTCAAATTCCCAGGCTCAAGCAATCCTTCTGCCATAGCCTTCCAAGTAGCTGTGACTACAGGTATGTGCCACTAGGCTGGCTAACAAAAATATTTTTTTGAATGAATAAATAAGTTAATTTTTAGTTGAGAACTTTTGGCTAAGACTGTTGTTTCTAATAAGTGAGACTAAAAGAATGCAACTGAATCATTAGCGTAACTTTACTGTGTATACTATCTAAAATTTATTCTCTTCTTTGCTCTGTGCATGGGACTTTGAACAAATATGATTCTCCTTATTAAAAAAAAATTTAAAACACATTCTTCTTAGTAAAGTATTATAAGAATGGAAAAGCAAGTCTCCAATGTACTCAATA
The DNA here is from genome assembly GCA_963573935.1 of Arctocebus calabarensis. NCBI lineage: Eukaryota > Metazoa > Chordata > Mammalia > Primates > Lorisidae > Arctocebus > Arctocebus calabarensis. Next base: position 5,123 of record CAUYON010067377.1, on the reverse strand, counting down.
CTAATATGAAGCCAGTAGACAAACTAATACACACCCACACAAGAAAAAAACTCAATTTAATTCAAATTAGAAAAGGACGGAAAATGGAGGGAGATTGGTTTGCTGTCACCCACTGGGCATAATAGTAAGGGTATACGGCCCACCTCCTGGGTGCAAGACACAACTACAACTGGGACTTTACCTAACAAATGCAAACATTGTAACCTAATCATTTATACCCTCCTATTAATCTGAAATAAAAAATGTTTAACAATTAAAAACATTTTAAACAGGACATGCAATAGCCACATAAATTTAATATTCACATTAGCACTTTATGCTCTGGAGAGGGTATTTTGGGAAAGATAAATTGTTAATCACTTGAAGCCATGTAAAGGAAAAACTTCCACTTAAAGCCTTCTGATTTGGCTCAGCGCCTGTGGCTCAATGGGCTAAGGCTCCAGCCATGTACACCTGAGCTGGCTGGTTCGAATCCAGCCCAGGCCCACCAAACAACAATGATAGCTGCAACCAAAACATGGCTGGGCATTGTGGCGGGCGCCTGTAGTCCCAGCTACTTGGGAGGCAGAGGCAAGAGACTTGCTTGAGCCCAGGAATTGGAGGTTGCTGTGAGCTGTAATGCCACAGCACTCTATCCAGGTGACAGCTTGAGGCTCTGTCTCAAAAAAAAAAAAAGCCGTTTGGTTTGTGCTGACCTGAAGCAGGGAGGCCAAACTAAAGAGTAAGAGGCTGGCCAGCTAGAAAAGACAGAAAGTTGTATCATTTGCATATCCAACAGAAACAAAAAATAAGCACTAAGCTTTAAGAGTCACATTTGTGCGGTGCCTGTGGCTCAAAGGAGTAGGGTGCCAGCCCCATATGCCCATATGCCCCATATGTAGGGTTCAAACCTAGGCCTGGCCAAAACCTGCAAAAAAAAAAAAAAGAGTCACATTTACTAGGTTTTTTTCTTTACTCACTAGATTAAAAAGAAAATAAAAACCTTTGTCTAAGCATGGTCTATGTTCCTTACTCAAAAAAAAAAGAAAATCATTTACTCTTAGGAGGATAAAATGATTCTGTGCTAAAACTTATCCCTCAAAGATTCTTTGAAATAACAAGTATAGGAAAGAGACAATGGCAGGAAAAATGGAAAGGAGTTCTCCTTAGGGACTTGATAAGAATATGAAGTATCTCAAATAATCAAACCCTGTGCCTTCTAAAATGATTCCGTAGATAATAACTTAGCTCTAAGCACTCAATACCTTCTATTGCTAGATTGGAGTAAACATTAAGTTATGTGAACTTGGGCAAATTATTGAAATCACTGTCTCATTTTTCTTTTCTTTTCTTTCTTTTTTTGAGACAGAGGCTCAAGCTGTCACCCTGGGTAGAGTGCCATGGCATCACAGCTTACAACAACCTCCAATTCCTGGGTTCAAGCGATTCTCCTGCCTTTGCCTCCCAAGTAGCTGGGACTACAGGTGTCTGCCATAATGCCCAGCTATTTTTTGGTTGCAGCTGTCATTGTTGTACAGCAGGCTCGGGCTAGATTCGAACCCATCAGTTCAGATGTATGTGGCTGGCACCTTAGCCATTTGAGTCACAGGAACCAAACCCATTTTTCTTTTCTTAAAAAAAAAAAAAAAAAAAGAGAGTACCGGGCAACGCCTGTGGCTCATTGAGTAGGGTGCTGGCCCCATATACTGAAGGTGGCGGGTTTAAACCCAGCCTTGGCCAAACTGCAAAAAAAAAAAAAAAAAAACAGAAAAATAGCTGGGCGTTGTGGCAGGCACCCATAGTCCTAGCTACTTGGGAGGCTGAGGCAAGAGAATCACCTAAGCCCAGGAGTTGGAGATTGCTGTGAGCTGTGTGACGCCACAACACCCTACCGAGGGGGATAAAGTGAGACTCTGTCTCTACACACACACAAAAAAGAGTACGTATACTTATTAGAGTTGTTGTGAGGATTAAATGAGATAATGTGTTTTTAACATCTAGTACAATATTTAGCAAACAGAAATATCTTGATAAAAGTAATTTTGTCAAAAAAGAAAAGAAAAAAGAAACACACATGCCTGTAGCCCCAGGTACTTGGGAGGCTGAGGTCAGAGAATCACTTGTGCCTAGAAGTTCAAGAACAGCCTTGGCAGCATAGTGAGACCTCATCTCAAAAACAAAACAAAACCCCCTAAAGTAGATACTTTATTTTTATTATTATAGAGAAACATTCAATAAAGAGTAACTATTACATTATTAACTATATTCTAATTGTATTAATCATATGAATTATTTCATATACAAAAGTATGAGAAAAAAAACTTCTAAATAGAACTCAAGAAGTAACACATTAAATACCCTGATCCTCTAGCCATCAATTTTGTATGGGGCATGGAAATTATAAGTTGTACTGGACAAAACTGTACCATAAACTGATCAGTTGCACTATAATACCACTATCCGAGTTCTCCAAAATATAGCTTTTTATTAATTATTTCACTAATGTTTCACGGCTTCCATTCATTCTAGGCTTGGTACAACTCTTCCCTTTCTGTTTTACAGTCTGATATCAATGATGGTAGATGGATGAGATGGACAGAGAAGAAAATTAAAAATAAAAACCTAAAGATCATCATATAATGTTTTAATCTGAAAAATTACATAGTAGGCCCAGCCCCTGTGGCTCAAGCGGCTAAGGCGCCAGCCACATACCTGAGCTGGCAGGTTCAAATCCAGCCTGGGCAGCCAAACAACAATGACAACTACAACCAAAAAATAGCCGGGCATTGTGGCAGGCGCCTGTAGTCCCAGCTACTTGGGAGGTGGAGGCAGGAGGATCACTTGAGCCCTGGAGTTGGCAGTTGCTGTGAGCTGTGATGCCACAGCATCCTACCTAGGGCAACAGATTGAGGCAAAAAAAAAAAAAAAAAGGGCTCGGCACCCGTGGCTCAACGGGCTGAGGCGCCAGCCACGTACACCTGAGCTTGCGGGCTCAAATCCAGCCCGGGCCCGCCAAACAACAATGACGGCTGCAACCAAAAAATGGCCGGGCGTTGTGGCGGGCGCCTGTAGTCCCGGCTACTTGGGAGGCGGAGGCAAGAGACTTGCTTGAGCCCAAGAATTAGAGGTTGCTGTGAGCTGTAATGCCATGGCACTCTATCCAGGGTGCCAGACAGAGCTTGAGGCTCTGTCTCAAAAAAAAAAAAAAATTACATAGTAAAAAAACACCTCCAATTGTGTGATTATGCACATTTCATGTGTAAAAACCAAACACATATTCTCTTGCTCATATTCTACTTCAAATGTGTGAACACTTGAATATAGTATTCAGGAGAAGATAAACGAGGGCACTACACTAGTTTATTAGTTATAGTTTTATTCTCTGACAGTGAAAGAAAAATTTATAACTTGAAATAAATCTGACACTGCTCCTAAAAACACTTGAAGGTTGATTAATGACAAAACTATGTACCCTTCAATCTGTCTTCCCTCTTAAAGTGACTGTATACTTCTTTAACCAATTCCTTATCTCACAAGACAAAACCTCTGGAAGCATTTTATCCAAAGCAGTTGCTTGTCCCTACCTGTGAGGTGAGGAACAGGGTTCTGAATCAGAGCCAGAAGTCAACTTAGTATTTTCTGTATCTTCATTCTCTGGAAAACCATAAAAAGAAAGAATTAAATATCTGAGATGAAAGAATTAAATATTGTGTATCTTTTTATGTTTGTTTTTTTTTTTAAATGTCAGACATCGTAACAAGGCAATGTCAGGTAATGTGCCCCCATCGTACCAAGATTTGTGGGAGGCACATCTCACATACGTGCGTGAAAACCCAATCATCACACTTATGAACTACAAAAAGAACAAATATCATGTATCTTTTAAAAAATCAGTTTCAACCAACTTCCTCTTTCCAAAAATATTTTGGGCATAAACTTTATACTCTAGGAGCCCTAACACATAAATTATTCAAGTTATCATATTCAAGTATCCTTAGTCATAATCATTCATTTAGAAAACTCATTTTCTAAAACAAATATCCACAAAATTAATCCTAATATAAGAATCATATTTCTGAGAAAGTAAATGTTTAAATTATGCAGAACAGACAGGGAAGGCTGGAGTTTAGGATTAACTGAACTGAATTTAGTGTCAAAGTATGTAGAATACCACTTCTATATTCGATAAGGTCAACTCACTCACTACTCATCTCCCCAAGTTCAGGTAAAGGACTTTTATAATTTCATTCATTTATTTATCCACTCATTCACCAACAATTAAATAATGAGTTGCCGTCAAAGAATATATAGGTGAAATGCATAAAAAAGCCATGTGCCAAGCTCATAAGATGCCTATGGCTGGCATTATCACTGCTACTTTGCAGTTAAGGAAACTAAGACACAGAAATAGGACTTAAACGCAGGTGGCTGTGCTCATAACCACTGGGTGATATTTATTTATTTATTTTTGTTTTTGCTCTTACCAAGTTGTGATTTGAGGGTGGTTTGTTGTGGTTTATCCACTTAGCCTCTCCTTAAACACTCAAATAGCATATGGTGTTCAATGCATTTAGGTAGCCACTCATTTAATCCCCTCTGGTTAAGAGAAGAAACTGAAGCCTCCAGTCCACTTCTGAATACAAAATACAACTTAATGAAGTAAACCTCAAACAATAGAAATGTCAGAGTTTGATAGCAAAATAAAAGTGAAAATGAAAGGCAAAGGTTTGCCTTATCCAACCTTAATGTAGTCTCATTATTCTTCTTTTAAGACAGAGTCTATGTGCCCTCAGTAGAGTGCCATTGTCACAGCTCACAACAACCACAAACTCTTGTGCTTAAGTGATTCTCTTGCCTCAGCCTCCCAAGTAGCTGGGACTACAGGCACCTGTCACAATGCCTGGCTATTTTTTGGTTGCAGTTGTCATTGTTGTTTAGCAGTCCCAGGCCAGGTTCAAACCCGCCAACCTCAGTGTATGTGGACGGTGCCCTAACCACTGGACTATAGGTACTGAGCTGAGTGTCTTTTTTTTTTTTTTTTTTTTTTTTCGGTTTTTGCCCGGGGCTGGGTTTAAACCAGCCAAAACCACCAAATGGGACCCCCGCCCAAAAACACAGAGCCACAAGAGCCCCCCGGAGTGGCA
>CAUYON010067374.1:0-60110 GCA_963573935.1 Arctocebus calabarensis | reverse complement strand
CTGTAGATGTCTGTTAAATCCAGTTGTTGAATGGTTAAGTTTAAATCTAAAATTTCTTTACTTAGCTTCTTACTGGAGGATCTATCCAACACTGCTAAAGGAGTATTAAAATCTCCAACTACTATAGAGCTGGAGAAAATCAAGTTACTCATGTCTCTTAGAGTTTTTCTTATACATTGAGGTGCATTCTGGTTGGGTGCATAAATATTAATAATTGAGATCTCATCATATTATTACTTTAACCAATATGAAATGACTGTCTTTATCCTTCCTTATTTTGGTTGGTTTAAAGCCTATTATATCTGGGAATAAGATTGCAACACCTGCTTTTTTCTGTTTTCCATTTGCCTGGAATATAGATGACCATCCCTTCACCTTAAGGTAAGGTGAGATTCTTGTATGCAACAGATATCTGGCCTGAGGTTTTGTATCCAGTCAGCCAACTTATGCCTCTTTAGAGGACGATTTAAGCCATTCACATTAATAGAACATATTGATAAATCTGTAGAAAATCTAGTGGACATTTTTAATCCTTTCATCACTGTGGAAGTTTGAATTTGGTAAGAAGTTTTTGGGTGAGAAAACTTTTATGGTGGAGGATTATGCTGGTTATTATGGAGGATAGGTTTGAGAATATCCTGGAGAGCTGGTTTAGTTATAGCAAATTTCTTCAGCATGTGGATGGCATTAAAGTATTTAATTTCTCCGTCATAAATGAAACTCAGTTTAGCTAGGTACAGGATCCTGGATTGAAAGTTATTTTGTTTTAGGAGATTAAAAGTAGATGCTCATTCTCTTCTAGCTTGAAAGATTTGATCAGAGAGATCTGCAGTTATTCTAATATTCTTCCCCTTAAAGGTAATAGATTTCTTGCATCTGGTTGCTTTCAGAATTTTCTCTTTCATATTAACTTTAGTGAACTTAATTATGATGTGCCTCGGGGATGTCTCATCCGGGTCAAGTCATGCTGGGGTTCTGAAACTGCTATCTGAATTTCAGAATCTCTTGACATGTCTGAAAAGTTCTCTTTCATAATCTCATAAAGAAGAGAATGGGCCTTGTGATGCCACTTCATCATTTTCAGGTATCCCTATGAGGCGAATATTGGTTTTCTTCGAGTTATCCCAGAGTTGTCTGAGCGAATGACCTGTTTTTGCCTTCCATTTCTCTACCTGTCTGTAGGTTTGGGAGCATTCGAAAGCTTTGTCTTCCATGTCAGAAATCCTTTCTTCTGTTTGCTCCATTCTGTTACTGAGGGATTCTACTGTATTTCTCAGATCTTTGAGGACTGCAAGTTCTTGTCTCAATGTGTCAAAATCTTTGGTCATTTGGTCTTTGAATTCCTTGACTTCTTGAGACAATTTTTGAAATGCTCCCAGAATTTCTAATTCCAATTTTTCCTCTATTTTATTGATCTTGTTTGCAATCCAAATTCTTAATTCAATTTCTGACATCTCAGCCATCTGTTTATGCAAAGGATCATCATTTGTGTCCATCAAATTATTCCTTGGGGGGGTTGATCTACTCTGGTTGTTCATGTTTCCAGAGCTTTTCCGCTGATTCTGTCCCATATTTATTTTGCACCGTTTGGCTGGGTGAGTAGGTAAGAATAAGTTGGGTTGGGGGTTCTAGGAGTAGTGATTAACCAGTCCTTCCTTTGCCTGTAAGCTAGGACTGATGTTTGTACCTTTCCCCCTAGAGTTTTGCCAACCTGTACTTTGCTACTGCCTGCGCAACTGCGCCTTCTTGATGTGGTGGGGTTAAGTGGGTCTGTCTTATTTTCAGCTGGTCTGTGTCTTACTCTAGAGAATTGGTTGCTCTGTGTTGGATTCTGAGCTGTGGAGGAAAACCAGCAGTTAGATCACCACGCCCCCCCCCAACAATTCCACAAAAATTGGAAAGGAAAAACAAACCTTCCCACTACTACACACCCAGTGTACAGCGTCGGAAAGTTCTCAGGTGATTGGCCCAGTTGAAGAGGTACCAATCAATTGTCCCAGCCAGTACCAATCTCAAATCAAAGAGTTGAAAAGTCTCTGGTGACTAGACAGCTGAAGTCTGCTGGCAGCTTTAGTTTAACTCGCTCCAGGGTTCTGTGAGCTCAGGATGGCCCCCCAGCCAGTAAATTAGCCTGGGAAAATTAATGCCTCTTTCCCCGCCTTGCCCCTCTGTCACACCCAGTCTCTGGTAACGCTGCAGGGCTGTGGTCCAGTTCCCTCCAATGAGCAGATGCTCTAGAGGTTTGTGCCTGCCTAGGTCACATGGGGTTCTGTGGCTCCTCAGCCAGTCCACCAGTTATGTCGGTGTTGGGAGGTGGGGAGGTGAGGCCTGACAACCTGGGTCATTGATAGGGGCTGGGGCGATTCACTCAGTTCCAGCCCTGTCCCTGATTGATGTAAAGTAGACGAAAAAAGCTGATAGAACAGAACAAGTTCGCAGAATTTCTGCCCTGTGGAAGAGACGCTGGGCTGCTAATAGTCCTGACTCAGTCTGTGAGCTTCAGCCCTTTGTCTCACCTGTCATCCCCTCAGGGCCAGGTGTGGCCGAAATTTAGCAAAGTTTTCTCAGCGCTGGGCTTGGTGCCTCCAGGGACCGCCTGTCCGCTTTGGCCAGCCACCTTTCGGCTTACTCTCCTCTCACTGCTCCCAAGCCGGGAGAATCACACAGACCAGCAGCAGTCCGCACCCTGTCCACACCCCTCGAGAAAGTGTCCAAGAATCTGGACTCCGTGGGGGACAGACTTCCAGACCTCAGGGTGAGAGTGGAGGGGAGTGCTGGGAGCTCCAACTTGCAGGTAGAGAATATATACAATTTTATACAGCTTTATGCCTGGCAGGAGAGTGCTGTGGCACCCTAGTAGGGGAAGGAGGTCCAGTTTTTAGAGGGTCTCTCCCGTGGGGTAGAGTGGGAAGACATCTGAACTCTGCTTGCTTGTTTGTATGGAGGTATGCAGTATACTGCGAGCTGTTCTCTTGGGGGAGGGGACTCCCATCTGCTTGGTGATGTGCTCTGTACCTTTTATTTGTATCCTTGGGGTTGCAGGTTGCTCCAGCAGGGTTGATGTGCATTCCTCAACATTGTCTCTTGGCTCAGCTCCAGACTGTTGACTTTCTCGCTAAATTTCTGTCCTTTAACTCTCCTTCTGGACGGGAGCATTTGCAGAAAGCTGGCTACAGACTGCCATCTTGGCTCCTCCCCCTCCAGAATATTTTTTAAAAAGAATAATTTTATAACAGAGCTACTTTTATAATTTTTCTATTTTCTTCTATCTGCATTTTTCCCCTTAAATTGTGTTCGCTATTATTAAATATTTTGTATTAACAAACAGTGAAATACATTTTTCCAATAGGCTTCTAGCTACAGACACTGTGTCAGGCCCAGTCGCAACCCTTTCGGTTCCAATAAACATTGGCTATAAGAGGGGAGAGAACTGGAGTGGGGGAGGGAGCTACAGAAAGAGGGTAGGGTCATTGCAGTAGCTTCCTGGCACTACAGCACCTTCGAGAAATAACTTTCCCTGAGCACTGAGGAGCTGCTGGGCAATTTCTCAGGCAATCCTTGGAATACCCAGTGAAGTCTGTTTCTATGGCTGATTTAGATGTGGAGAAATTGAGGCTTAGTGATTTTCTCATGGTTACATAGCCAATAGGTTTGGGGATTTAAATTCAGACCCTTCTAATTGCAGAGCTCTTAATCATCTTGTTAGATTGCTTATACATTTTTATGAGTTGATTTGAAAAAATACTTAATGACTAAAATTTACTAAGAATTCAATATGCCCTTCAATAAATTTGTATTTTATCAACTACACATTGAAAGACACTTGAAAAATGGCAACACTCCTTTTGGGAGTGAAGTCTAATTGCTCTCCTCTTGACTTACAGGCCGGCCCTGCAAGTGTTGTTTAACCACACAATGACCCTATATGGGTCATAAGATTTCCAAGGCTAAGTCATAAGAAGCCTCACCACTGCCATCTGGCTCTTGAAAAGCCTCTCTTTTTGGGTCCTACCATTTGCAACCCAGCCACCGTGAGAAGCCTCATGTACACAGAGATTCCACATCTAGGTGTTTTGGTGGACAGCCTCAGCCAAGCTCTGGTCAAGATCTACCAACAGGTCATTGTGTGAGAAAGTCATTTAAATGTTCCAGCCCAGCCGAGTCCCCAGATGACAGCAGCCATCCTGGTGCTTTAGCTGATAACCATGTGGCACAGTGAAACCACCAGGCAACCCACAGAATTAGGAGAGAAGAATACATTTTGTATTTAGCCTCTTGGTTTTTTGGGGGGTGTTGTTACACAGTAGTAGATAAATGGCACGCATATCTCTGTGTGATACTGTGCATGCAGTGGATGCCTGTGCTCATACTGCCAGGATCCCTGGCAATGACTCTGCAGCCCCACGAGGTCTGAAGCCTACTATCTAGGACAGAGAAGAGGTTTATGATAGGAAGCTTCCTCTTTGGACACATCCCAGGCATACTGGATGCCTCCAAATTCATCCTGGTCCCAGACAGTATTCTCATGTGTCCAGAAAGAAGGAAAATTCCAGTGGGGCACTGGGAAAAGTTGAGTTAAAATGCACACACATGCAAATTTAGACGATCTCCTATGAACACTGTGTATCTGAAAGACATCTAAAACAAGCAGACATTTGGGTTTCTCTCTTCTCAAGACGAGATACAGGCTCAATGATGCATCAGTAAGTGCCTTCCCCAGGCATTCCTAATAGCCCCAGTTTATATGCCTATAATTCTAACATGGGATTTCAGAATGCAATAAACAAAGTGCAGCTATTTTATGGTATTATTAAAATAGTGCCTATAATTACTGTCTAGTAATCAGAATATTTTAAGAGACACTTGATTATAATGGATACCACATTTTAAGTATTTCTCTTCTCTCAACATTGGTTCCTCTATATGGGAAATTTTAAAATTATTCTTTTAAAAACAGGATCTGAACTGTTACTCTTCAGATATATATATATGTATGTATAGTTATATGTAAATATATATTTATATTTGGCTATGATAGTTGCTATTTACTGAGCACCTGTGTGCCCTACATTGTGGGGGAATCTTTACACACCCTACAAGTTAGTTATTACTATCTCCTTTGGAGAAACTGAGGCTTAGAGAGTTTAAGTCATTTGCTCAAGGTTACTTGGCTCATAAATGCAGAGCCAGGATTTGAACCACCGTCTATCTGATGCCAAAGCCATACACTCATGCTGTCTCCTGTGACTGTACCTCATATTGCCCTTCTGAGAAGCTTATGATTCAAAGGCAATTTGTAATAAAGAGCCAGACTGGAATGGAGTTTTTAAAAGCACTACCTGCCCTTTCAGGTATAAAACATTTTGTTAGAAGCAATAACAGCACAATTACTGCAAATGTCGCCACCTTCACTGTCACTACTGCACACAGGTCTAGGTTACAAGTTTGAAATTTCACTGATTATTGGTGCATAATTGACTTCGTGTCAATGATAAATGTATCACTGATTGATTATCATGACTTGGTCATATTTGAAATGTCAAAGTAGAAAATTGAATTGTCATATTATCACATGTTCTCATTCAAGCACCGGATAAATATTACAAATGATGATTTTCCACTGAGTGCTATATAAAGAATTTATGGAATATTAATAACACTGTTATCCACAACCTTCACGCATGGTGGGTGACCCCAGACTGAAATCATGTTTGATTTTTGAGGAATAAACCTAAAGAACAGTCTGCTTTCCCCCCTTGTCTGCCACGTATAGTTTTATAGGGTAAATATTCCTAAGGACGATGCTTGCTTCCCTTAGAGAGAATTGGACATTCGTGACCTGCGTGGTAATGGTTTATTTTTTTTGCTTCATCCTGGTACAGCCCTCCACGTGTTATGTCCGTCAAGGCATCTTCTGGGGTGAAGTCACATCCTCTCTGAGGATGAAGTAGTGGTTCTGAGACAGTCTAGGCTCCGTTCTCAGTTCTAAACACAGGCAGATCTCAACAGATTTTGAAAACACTGTTATAGAGCATCTGCAGAATCCCAGCATTAGCTCCCTTCCTCCTAACTGGCCTGACCTCTCTGCCTTTGGCAGGCATCAGGGCCCTCATTCCACAGACCAAGTTAAGAAGAGTCTGTGGGGACACCTTGCATCCTAGTAAAAGTGCTACATGTCCCATTGCTGAATATCAGTACAGTCCCCAGATGGCCAAGGGGAGAACTTCAGAGGTGACCATAGTGATATTCAGCAATGAGGTATGTAGCACTTTTTCTAGAACGAGTTCACAAACTTAATTGTTACGCCTTATACAATGACAGCTCCTATGAGCCATTCCAGAAAAAGAGTTCCAAAATTGCTCGAAGGGTGGACTAGCTGCTGACATCAGTGCACAGCTTCCCAAGGGGAGCACTCGAAGGTGACCGTAGTGATATTCAGCAACGAGGTACGTAGCACTTTTGCTACGATGAATTTGTGAACTTCATCGTCTGACCTTGTAGGCTGGGGCAAGATCTCAGCTCGTGGTCCTCAGACATCTGACCTGGGCCCTTGAAAGTGTTAAAGGGATCTTCAAACTCCTAACTGCACCAAGCATTGTCTGTGGACTGAATGAACTACACAATTTAACTACTTTTGACATAGATGTTGAATGTAGATACTGATGTGTTTGATAAAGTACAGAGGTATTTATTTTACGTGAACACGGACTTTATAACACCTTCAACAACATGTATTGCTTAATAGATTATAATAAAAAATATCATAGAATATAGATGGAGTTTTTTTTCCCCCTCAAATTATCTATAGCCATTGCCTGGCCAAGGAGCTGACTGTTCTGTGCTCGTTGCTCTAGAGGGATGGGGGGCGGCCAGGAGCCCGCAGTTCCTTCTCACCACACATGGCTAGTTGATGTGGCAATTGAGGAAAACTTACGTTCTGATGTTTTTACGATTCTTGTGGCCAGACTGAATGTAGATGTTCTCTAAATGCTCCCGTTCTGCTCCAGGGCTCAGCTTAATCATTGTCTCATCCTTTCTGGATATCTTCATCCTTAGGTCTCCATCACTAATACCTGAATATTTTTCAGATCTCTGTCTCATTTTACACGCCATGGCTGGTAGGCCCTCACTAGGCATTCATGCATGCTGAAGAAGCTACTTTCCTCACGACATGCCTCTCACCACATCATGATTGCTAATTACGTTCATACTCAAGGTGGTGTCTCTGAAATGAATGGAGCATCCCTGAGTTAGAAAGAAAAGGAAATCAATCCTCCACAAATGTCATTGGAGATGTGTCTTTTCTGCTCTTCCTCGTTATTCAGAAAAGAAACAAAATGTGTTATAATTTGAATTAGCCACCTGGCTTTTAGAAGTGGCTTCTTAGGGAGATTGTTTTAAATGTCTGGTACCCCATTTACTTTTGAGTATCTTCATGTTCGGAGTGGAAATGCCATGAGGCTATGGATGTTCTGTGACTCATACCTTTGCGGAAAACATGGACCTCAGGAAATGAGAGGCTTATGTTTCCCTTCTTCGTGTTCTGTACCTAATGTTTCTTTTGTTATTAGCATGAAGGTGCAATTAGTTCCATAGTTAAGTCACATTATGGATAACCCACCTTTGTGTGGCTAATCTAAGAACCAAATATTGGAGCATTTATGATTTTGCTTTTGTGGCAAAGGCCAAACAGTTGTCTTTGTGACAGAACCTAGTTGGAGCTGGGGCCATTCTTGCCAGACTCCAAATGCTCATTGGATCAATGTGTCATTAGTATAAGAATTTCAAGCAATGTGATGCAGGCTGATCAAACGTGAGTTAGTGTCAGCATCTTCCAGTGACCTGGTTACACTGCAGGTTTGAGCCCCACTCTCCTACCTTACAACCCACTGCATTAGGGTGGGCCCTAGGAACCTGTGTGTCCCCCAGCCACCCCAGGTGATGTGGATGCCTGTGTTCTGGCATAAGGGGTTGCAGGTATGTCAGGCAGGAAGGTGGGAACTGGTGCTTTGGGTCATGTTTTGGATTTGGGGAGGCATTCGAAGGTGGGATGGGGTAACAGCAGAGGAAGTACAGCGGAGTGGGTCACTTGGAGGTCAGATAGCCCATGTGGAGTTAGGAGTGTGGGCCCTGAGGTCTGAGGGCCCTGGTTCTTCCTCCCTCACCATGGGCAGCCGTCAGACGAGGACAGATTATTTCACCTCCTCACCTCTAAGGTGGGCATGTTAACGGCATCTGTGGGGGCTGGGGCAGGATTCAGTGAGAACGGGAATTCAATATGCTTTTGAGTATGTCAAGAACTTAATAAGTATTAGCTTTTACACGCGTTGTGCATACATAAAGGTTGTATTGACATGTTCCTTTTCTCTCTGTAGTTGTAGAATTCATGCTTTGAGAATTTCCTCCTCTTTTCTGCTCCGATGGCCACCAAGTCCCATGGGGAAGTACGAAGTCCCGAGTCTGGCGAAAGTGCACAGAATCCTTTGGGAAGGGCAAGGAGGGTGTATTTGCCTGAAAAAGTGAGACAGTCTTTGGGAGTTCCGAGATTTATGTATTCTGAAAAGAGAGGGAAGAGCCAGAGAAGGGGATAGGACGTGAGGCAGGATTCTGAGGCCTGGCTTTGCCACTCAGCTGCTATGCAATTGGGGGTAACTTAGTCAAGACCCCTCTGTGCCTCTTTTTCCTCATTAATAAATCGAGGGGTGTCCAAGGGCCTGTCCCCACAGAACATGGCATCTGCTTCTGAGGAGCGTAGGCGTGTGACTCCATGGGTGTGGTGGTGGGTCTGGAGCGGGGGTCTCCCGAGTATGGACCTTCCACTAACTGTGCAGCTATGGGCTTTTTATCTCACCTTTTTCTACCGTAATTCCTTCCTCTATAAAGGGGGGTGCTTACTATTATCAGACCTGGCCTCATGGGATTATTCTGCGTTTATAAGCAATGAACACACTGAAGTTTGAAAGAGCTGCTGGCAGTCATCAACTTGACATTATTATACTGCCATCCTGTCGATTTGGAGCACAATATTCCATTTAGGGAAAGTCTTTCTTCTTGGGAGGATTTAGTGAGTCTCAAGTCCCCAACCACTCGGTGTCCCTCCTTATCTTTCACTGTTTCCCAGCCGGAATCTTTTGAGTTTCCCCTCCTTGGCCTCCCGTACTTCTGTTACATTTATGGAGTGCCAGGGCAGCCAGTGAACTGTCCCGCAGGTGTCAGCTGCGTTTCCAGTTGAGGGCGACTGCTAGGGGCACATACCAGTCAGTGGCAGTCAGTAACTACTCCAAAGCACATAGTCCCCACCCCTATATGTGATTTTTTTTAGCTTACTTTTATAAATTTATACAAATGTATGGGGTATATTTGAAAATGTATTATGTGTACATAATATATAGTGGTCAAATTGGGATGTCCAGGGCGTCCCTCGCCTGAGTACAATAGGTTTTTGATAAATATACTCATCCTACTCTGATATCAAACACTGGATCTATTCCTCTCATCTTACTGTATGTGTGTACCCTTTACCCACCCCACCCCCAAGTACCTGCTACCTACTTTTCCACTTTCTACTTGGATTTGTGTTCAAATTTTCTGGCTCCCACATATAAGTGAGAAGATGGGATATTTGTCTTTCTGTACCTGACTTAATTCACTTAAGATACTATTCCGTTCATATTGCTCCAAATGATATGATTCCGTTCTCTTTCATGGCTGGTAGTACTCCATCGTGTATGTCTCCCACATTTTCTTCATCCATTTGTCTGTCATGGGCACTTAGATTGATTCTGCACATTAGCTACTGCAAATCGTGCTGCAGACATCTCTTCCAGATGCTGAGTTCATTTCCTTTAGATATATGCGCAGTGCTGGGATTGCTGAATGAGATTAGTCTCCCCATCTTAGTCTTGCAAACCTTCATCCACCTCTCCCCCCACCTTGACCCCTCTCTTCTTTTCAAAGCCAACTCCCAACTCTTCTTGTGATCCATGCTTGTCCATCTTGGCTTTGAGCTTCTTAGACAAGCATTACGCCCTCTTCTGTTCCCTTTGGCCTTGACTCTCCTAGTATTCTCTGTTGGAGTGGTTTGTATGAACAGAGAAAAGTTGACAACCTGCTATCACTAAGTGTGTTTCTGTCTAGGAGACTGAGCTCCTTGAAGAAAGGGTGCATGGCATCCTCTAACAAATTTAACTTTAGAGAGATCATTTTCTGTTAAATTGAATGTAAAATGCATGTATGTTAGTTTCTGGGGCTGCCATAATGAAGTGCCACAGGCTGGATGGCTTAAACAACAGAAATTCATAGGGCTTGGGGTGGTCGTTCACGCCTGTAATCTTAGCACTTTAGGAGGCTGAGGTGGGAGCATCGCTTGAGCCTCAGTGTTTCAGACCAGCCTGGGCAATAGTGGGACTCTGTCTGTACAAAAAAATTAATCATCGTAGTGTGTGCCTGTAGTCCCAGCTACTCCAGGAGGCTAAGGTAGGAAAATTACTTGGGCCAGGAATTTGAGGCTGCAGTGAGCTATGATGATACCACTCTGCAAAACACAACACAACACAAAACAATCTGGAGATCGATATTCTTACAATTCTAGAAGCTACAAGTCCAAGAGCAAGGTGTCAGCAGGTGTGGGTTCTCCTGAAGCCTCTCTTCCTGCCTTGCAGATGGCCACCCTCTCACTGTGTCCTCACCTGGTTTTCCTGGGCACTCAACCGGTGTCTTTATGTTCCTAAATTTCCATCTTCCTGTCATTTCCTTCCTCTGTCATCAGTCAGATTGGATTAGGGCCCACCCGAATGGCTCATTTTAATGTCATCATTTCTGTAATGGCCCTGACCCCAAATACATTCACATGCTGAGGTACTGGGGGTTAGAATTTCAACAGATGATCTGTGGAAGGGTGGGGACACAGTTTAGCCCCCAAATAGCATATGTCTTTAGAATAACCCACAGTTGTACTGAACGTGAAGTGCTGATGAAAAATTTACAATGTCCTATAAATATATGATCTCACATGGAGGAGACATTTAATGAAAATTGATTTCAGCCTTGATTGCAGTAATTTCCAAGTGTCCAACAGGTAAGCTGATGATAGCTATGTGGTCTACCTAATCACAGGTCATGCCCGTTTGAGATTTTTAAATAACATTTATTTTATGCAATTAGCACATATGTGGGAGACCAATAAGGCCTAATCCACCTCTACTCCTTTCCTCCAGGTGTCACATCAGCAGGAGGGAATCAAATTAGCAATTTGTGATGGAAATGAAATGTAATCAATTACACAATTTTGTGCTGTTCAAATTTAATCCATTAAATTATACCATGAAAAGGATCTACCATAAAGTATTGAAAATAAAATGAAAAAAAAAAGCATGAATGAAAGGTTTTCACTGAGAAATGCTCTCTTTTATGAGCAAGGTCTTCTGAGTCCTCCGGCCCTGGGTGTGAGTCCTGGCTCTGTGATTTTAGTGGTCATGTGACCTCGGGCAAGTTTCTACACTCACCCGAGGCTCCGTTTCCTCATCCGGAACACAAGGGTAATAATGATCACTGTGTACGTGTGCTGGGAGAATTAAATGAGATGATGAAAGGTCAGAAAATTCCTCTGGTGTGTGAACTGTGTGGGAGCAAGGACTTTGTTTCTTCATGTTCTAAACATTCTCAGTGTTTAGAGCAAGGATGAAAAATGGCAGGTACTCACTAAATATTTATTGAATGAATTTAAATGAATTAATAAAACACAAGGGGACCTCTTACCCATCAATAGGGATAATGTCTGTAGACAAAGGCAGAGGTTCTCAAGTCTGGCTGCACGTTAAAATTGCTTGGGCAGCTTTTAAAAAATAACCAGGCCAGGTCCTCTGTACCCACAGAATCTCATTTATTGGTTTGCTTCATTCAGCCGTTAGCATTGGGATTTCTTTTTCTATAGTGTGTATGATCTTCTCATATGCTATTTAATTAGTACATGTGCTATGTCATCTTATGGTATATATAATATACTGATTATAATGATGTAAGAGTAGGTATTGCAATTTGTAGTCTACCTCTTCCCTCTAGTATGTAAGATTTGCAAGTAAGAGATTTTTATGTTTTGTTTCCTGACGTATCCTAAGTGCCTAGACCATTTGATACCTAGTAGATAACTAATAAATACTTGATAAACAGATGAATAATCAAGACATATGACCCAAATAATTATGACCATTTTTTTTAAGTAACAGATTTTGCTGCTCAAAAAGAGATAAAAGTTCGGTCAGATGGGAGTAGGAGGTGATTTGGAAGGAAGGGTTTTCACCAGAGCTGGTGGGTTCTGGAGAAGCGGTCCCGCCCCTTCTGGGGTGAGTCTTTGGCAGGGGAAGCCCAGGTAAGTCTGGGGAAAGTTGCAAAGCAGGAGCGCTTGTGCTTTTCTTCCCCGGTGAAGTCTGAGGAAGCAGAAAGCCTCTTAGACCCTGGGCTTCCTGCCCCAGTGGGTTCCCAGTACATTACAAATGTTGGAGGGGTTTGTATCAACAGAGAAGGGTTCACAAGCTGCTATCACCAGGCTCCCAGGTCCCTGATGTAGAGCCGAAGAGTAGGGAAAGTTTTCCATGCCCTGGAGAGGGGGTGCGGAAGTGGCTGACGATGGCCAAGGGACTCAAGTGGCCTTGCTGCCCAGACAAGATGGATCCAAGTGACCAGCATGGCTTGGTGCCGGCTGCCCCGCTGAGCAGCAGGTATAGTGTGGTTAGTGACCAAACAGAGAAACACCCAGCCAGTTCTATTATAGTTCATCTAGCATGTGACTAGGACAGAGACGGGAAAAGATGCTCTTTCCCAACAGGGAAGTTGCTTGAGCCGCCATGACTAAAATAATCTCGGGGGTGGGGGGGAGTTAAAAGCAGAGGATGAGAATTTTGTATTAAGTTTTCTTGGAAGTGACTAGACTAAGTTTTTAGGTGGAATGGGGTTTGAGAGTTAAGATGTTGTCTGTTAAGAATTAAGAGTTATCTGTTATAGGGAAATATTTTTAAAAAATGTGCATCTGAGTTCATGTCTGCAAAATATATAACTGTTCAATCCAGGGTTTGTTCTGGGGCTTCCCAGAGCATTTGATACTCGCCTTCTCTAAAGCCTTTTCACATCGTACTGATTATTTTTCTTTTTATTCCTCCCCTAGTCTGATAGTTATTCAAGGGGAAGGGTTGTGTTTCCTATTCATTCTGAGTTATTTCCAGTGTGCCCTGCGTGTGTGTGTGTGTGTGTGTGTGTGTGTGTGTGTAACCCCCTGGGAATCACCTAGCCTCAGAGTCTTTCTGTGGAATAGGGCACGATCAATATTGATCCACGGTGCATTCAGAAGGGTCTTTGAGCACAACCTCATTCACACCGGACTCCCTTTAAGGAAGCCTTGGTTCCTGAGACCCTAGATGAGTTGTTCCCAAAGTGTGGTTCCTAGTCCAAAAGCCTCAGCTTCACCTGGGAACTTGTGCAGTCTCAGGTGCACAAATGCAGTCTCAGGTCCCGCCCCAGACCTGCTGAATCAGGACGTGTGGAGTGGCCCCGGCAACCTGTTTCCTTACACTCTAGGGGATTCTGTGCCTGCCAACCCCCCTACCTCGGACCCATTGAGGTATCTCAGTGGTTACCGAGGCAGGGAGTTGGGTGCTGGCAGGGAGTGGGGGAAAGCTGAAGGGTGGAGGAGTAGGCCTATTCCACAGCGCCTTTCTCTGAGAACGGGGCTAAAGATCTCCTTGAGAAAGCGCATGTCACTCCCCTGTACCCTACTTGTTGCTGTCCTGACAGGTTCAGCACTTTCTCCCCATTCGAGCCCTGTGAGGAGGAACGACCGAGTTACACCATGGATAAAATCTATGCTGACGCTTTGATGGATAAAGTGAGATGGACATTCCGTGAGAACTGACAGGCTTCTGGGGGGTTCTCTGTTGTCAAGGCAGCGCCTTGTGGGCGCCTTGGAAGAGACTCAGAGGGGTAAGTGGAGCGGTCCCCACCCCCAGGAGATGTGCTGCGCCACTCTGGACAGGCAGGAGGCAGGGAAGTGAATCATTTGGAGGAAATCATGTTTTATTTATGTTCATTTTTGAATGTATTTGAATTTTTATTACAGATATTTTTCAGAGATGCCAGCTTTGGAGATAATCCTGGGGGAACAGACGCCTCAGAAGGATGTGGCCAGGGCCCACCTGATTGGCTGAGGGGGTGAAAATTATTCATATTTTAAAGAGGAGTCTGAAGTTGCCTTTCTAAGGGACCAAATCTGAATGAAACTCAAAAGTTTTAAATCGTGACTATGAAGTATCTGGCGTTGAAAGGAAGAATTAGGTCAAGTGCGTCACAGGGCTGCCTGAGAGAGGTGAGGAGAAAGTTAAACTGAGAAAAACAGAAGGAGGAATTAGGGGTGGATCTGGAGTACAGGGGTCCATTCATGATGTGGACCACGGCGCCGGTTAGCTTTTCAAAATTCCCCTTCTCCAATACAATGGAGCCTGTAGTTGGATCCAGGTATTGTCCCTGGAACTCAGCTGGGGATGGGAGGAACAGAGAGGGGGGTCATCCTTTCAGCTACCTTCATTAGCGATGCAATTCCTCGGGGCTGCTTCTCCAGGGGGACCGACTTTGTGACACAGCCACCAAGCCATGAAATGGGTCAGCGTGATCGCAAGGTCCGTGTTACGGGGAGGTTCATTTCCTGTGGAGACGTGGCCCCCTCCTGCTGGAATGGCCAAGAACCTGGATGCTGCTGAAACGAAAGTGAAATGGATGTAAACATTTTTCACTCTGTGATTTCCCATCTACGCAGAGTTGTTTTTCTCAGTTTTTGCAAGAATGGTGAAGTTAGGTACATAAATGTCTATAATGTATGAAGTTGGTCATGGGGAAAAATATGTTTCCAATAAATGAAGAATGACAAATGGAGACAAGGAGCATTTCTTCTCCAATGTGCCACTGAAACAGGACATAGCAACATATTTTAGGGTAGAAAGATGCATTTGATGCTGGGTGGTGGTATTTTTCTTATATCTAATTTTACGGTGCTTTTCGTTATGTGACAAGATATGATAATGAAAAAAAGGTGGGTGGAGGGTCCCAAAAAGAAAGTAATGCCTTTGGGTTGGAAAAGCAAGAGTCAAGAATATTTTTGTTGGTGAAAACTACAAATTACAAGTTTTAAAAGGCATTTTGAATAATGCTATGAATTACCACTGATTGAAGATTAGAAGGTAATGCCCGAACTTGTTCATGCGCTGGTTAATTTGACCCGTATTATTGAATTCCTAAGGTGAGCCAGCTACTAGGGTGGGCTATACTGGTTAATAAAAGCCAGGCCTGGGTATCCATTCACATAACCTGTCAAAGTGCAGGCCTACTAACTGTCATTCACAGCTGAGGAAACTAAGGCTCAGGGTCACTAAGTCAGAGGTCCTTAACTCTGCTGTAGAGGTAGAATCACTGGGGACAGAGGGAACTGCTTTTGCAAAATACTGATGTCCAGGCCCTTCTCCAGGCCTATTAAATCAGAACAGCTACATGTGGGGCAGGGGATGGGTATTTTCTTTGGAAGTTCCCTTGGGGACTCTGAAGCACAGCCAGGGCTTAGGAACATTGCTGGTGGGGCACCCTGCTGTGGTGAGGCACAGAATCCAAGCCCCTCAGGCAGGGGACCGTGGCACAGGAAGGCTGGGGGACTCTGCTTCCCAGCTGGGATGCGCTCTGAGGAGCTCGACCTTTCCCAGCACAATCTGCTCTCAGCCTCTCGGGTTCTTGAAAAGTCTTGTCAAGGCTTCCAGTTTGAAGACAAATACGTGATCCTCTGAAGGCTTTTCACTTAATAGACTACTACCCACCATGTAGCATGTGTGCCTTGTAATTTCACTTAAGATGTTTGTTATATTTATTACAGCAACAGGGCGGTGGAGATAGCGCGGAGACGGATGCGGGGTGCCCAGAAGCCTCCGTTAGTCCTCTCTGAGGATAGCAAGTTATCGCTTTGTTTTCAAATAATGCAGTTGGTAATAAGTTTTGGGATGTGTGTGAGCTGTAAATCGTTCTGAAAATTGAACTGAAGATACAATATCGTAAATCTCTTCCTTGGTGGTAGAATATTTATGGGGAGAGCAGTGTAATCAGTTATGTGGCTGTGCTGTGCTGACGTCTGACTGAAGGGGACCCTGTACTGAGATCTGTCGCCTATTAGAAAATTGCTCTGTGTGTGTGTGTGTGTGTGCTGGAGAACTTTTAAACGGGCACGATCAGATATTTTCTTATTAAAATAAATCTGGATGCATTGGTGGAGCGGGCGGGGGTGCTGGGGGCCGCCGGCTGCTGGGCAGGACAGGCCACGCAGGAAGTGTGTCACTCCCGTGGTGCTGTGTAAGTGGTTCCCTAAATCAATGCTTGTTTATTCTGGGAATTCACAATTTGAGAAAATGCACATTTCATTAGATTTGTTTTGAAACTCATAATCATCACTATAAATACCTCCATGAGGAAAGTAAATGAAATAAAATCAAAAGAAGGAGTGAAATCACAGCAAGCTGTGAGAAGTGAAGCGTCAGGACAGCCGCGACACAACCCCGGCACGGTTTCTTGTTTTGGTGATGACAGTTGTTGAAAAGAAAAAGAAAATGTCGATAATTATGATTTCCTGGTTTAAGACTTTTCTCTTTGGTTGGCAGGGAAACACTATATATTTTTTTCTGAACATAGTCTGATTTGCAGCCTCATAAAACAGATCCAAGTTGGGGAAGTGACTCAGATCTTTGTCTACATGTCCCCAAATAACACCCGCCTCCAAGGCCCCGGCACACGCCCACCACCAGAGGGCGCTGACCACAGTGCCGTAGGTCTGGACCTAGGCTAACTCTCTGCTTTCATGGATGAGGAAACTGAGTCCAGACAGAGCCAACTCTCAGAGAGGACGGGGCAGGGATACTCCATTCTCACACTGTCCCATGCTACATACTGACAAAGAAGAATGCGGCTACTTGGGGTGAGATAACTCATTTTCCCCCTGCAGTGTGTTTGGTCTCACCACCTTCAAGTCTTCTCTTAAATTTCACTTTCTGAATAAACTTTCTCCCAATTACCCATTTATAATTACGACCTCCTCTGGCTCTCTCTGCTTTGTAGAGATTGCTTTATATTTTCTCACAGCACTTATCACCTCCTTACATGATACCATTTATATCATGTATTTCTGTATATTGTCTGACCCCCGGCTCACCCCTTCTAGGGTCTAAGCTTCATGAGAGAAAGGAATTAAAAAAAAATCTCTTTTGTTTACTGATATATCCCTAATATATAGAACGGTGTCTGACTCATAGTAGATCTCAATACACATTTGCTGAATAAATAAATGTTATAAGTACTGATTAAGGACTAATGAGATGGTCTCTGTAGGTCGCCATGACCATCTCACTCATATTAAGTATTAGGTTTGATGCGGGCACAGAGAAGGCTCAGCAAATCTAACTAGCTCAACTTTATTCTCCCCTCTGGGTCAGCGTTCCTCTAGGGAAGCCCCAGAAGCTTTGCTTTGAGCAGCCTCTGTCTGTTGGGGAGATGAGAACAGGCATGACGGGGCTAGGTGAGAGGTGATTAACTCAAGAAGCCCAGGAATTAGGGTGGGGGAAAGACTACATCTTTGTTTTCATTTACTTCTAGTGGAAATTTAGCATTTTCTTCTACTGTAAATGTAGGCAACTCTAAGAAGTGTTGTCCTCAATCAAAATCAAAAGTTTTTTTTTCAAGTCATTTTTGTTCTTGTGGCAGACATATAAAAATTATATTTTAACTTATTTACACTTCAAATTATCAGTGGTTATTCCAGATGCTAGGGAATACAGTGGATGGACAAGGTGGATGAAGTCCTTATCACCTTGAACTAGAAGAATGAGTGCTTACCATTCGCCAGGTACTTCTAAAAGTCCTTTCTTTGCATGTAGTAACTCATTTAATCCATACAAAACCTAATGGTATATTTTACAAATAAGAATACAGAACTATAGAGAGAGTAAATAATTTGCCTGAGATCACACAGCCCAGGAAATTAGTAGAGGTGGGATGCTAAGTCAGATGGCCTGACTCCAAAGCATCACACCACTATATAGTCCCTTAAAAGCTTCAGCATCTTTTGTAATAACCAGCATGTAGCTGAGGCTCAGCAAACATTTATTGGGCTGATTTGAATAAATAGTCCCTTTAGGAAAGGAAGAAGGCTTTGGGTAGGTCCAACACAATTTCGATTTCAATAGCTTCTAAAAATAGTTCGATTTTCTTTTGTTTCATTTGCAAGTGTTTATCTGCAATAGCAGGTGGTAAGGAATATATTCTCTTAGCCGGTTAGCTGAGCTAAATGTCTGGTCACATGGCTGGATCTTCAGCCCAAACATAATTGTGTGCTTTCACCCTGGCAGGCAGTGGCTTCTCTTACAACACTGCAAGGCTCAGTGGATAGTATTTGCAGTAAATGTTTAGTTACAACAGAATAGTAGTCAACTTGTAATCATTAATAGGAGCCCATGGAAGAGTTCACTACAACTGTGACTGCTTCTACTGGTGAATTCTGTTTAAAATATAATGTACTCAAAAAGCAGCAAAAACGGCAGTCAGAAATCACCGTAATGGCTTCCATGAAAGCTATCGCTAATTTAGGGCCCAATTAAAACTCGAAATCCAATTATTGCTGAATAACATAATTGCAAGAAAGTAACTTGAAGTGCACGTGTGTCAGTAATTAAGGAGGAAGCTTTAATAACAGAACCCCACTGAACTCTTACAAGGAGGGGCCAAGGACTGAGGATCTGCTCCAGGGTGGGTCAGAGCTGGAAATACCCCAGCGTTTGGGAGCTTGCAGTTGGCTCTGAATTCTGTAATTATGCCTTGCTTTGATAGCCTAGTTCATGAGGTCCTGTTAAGATAAATGCAGATTTTTAAAAGCTGGGTAAGGTCAATCTCTGGATCCACTTGCTGTGAAGAATCAAGTATAATGTGAGCCCTGAAAAATTAAACATTGGGAGGTGTTTTTTGTTAAATACTTGAGATGCTCTGGAAAGCAGTTAGCAATATAAATTTCAAATGTTGTACCTTTACAGTTCAAACTGTGATTTTTGACCTTGAGGTTAACTTTACTGTGTTAATTCTGTTGCTTGTAATGAGTGTGGCTAAGGTGCTGGAGTGCTGAGCTTGGAAAGCCCCCGAGTGGGCACATCCAATGTGTCAGCTGTTCAGAGAGCTGCGTTGGTGAGCCTGGGTTTTGCTGCCTGATCAATGACATATTACCATTTTTCTGTATAAGCATAGCCTGTGGAGGGCGCTAGCAGCACCCCTCACAGAACCCAGCAGGCGATCCATTTCCTGCAGAAGCTATCAGGTAGTGTGAACTCTTGCTATGAGAGAGTAGGGCTGCCCTGCTCAGATTGCATGTATCCGCCTGCTTATTAAATCCAGATGCTGCATGCGCCCCAGAGCGTTTCTGAGTCAGTAGGGCTGGAGGGGAATTTGCATTTCTAATAGGTTCCTGGGTGGCGCTAATGCTGCTTGTTGGTCTGGGGGGCCACACTTTGAGAACCTACTCTGTTAGGTTAGATGTGCCAGTTGGGTCTTAGGAGGAGATGGAGTTAGAAGTGTGAAAGGGTTATTAGAAAAGAAAAAGAAATGGAAGTGCCAGGGGGAGCAGCTAGACCGTGATGAAGACCTTACCAAGTCCCTCCTCAGGGTTCTGGAGACAAGATTGCCAAGGGGAGTCCCCACCCTGGCAGAAATGCCAGGCCGTGTAGCACCTAGTCATGCTCAGCCATCTGCTGGGGTCACCACTAAAAAAGCCTGGTGTTGGCTAAAAAGCTGAGAAGGACCTGGAAGAGTAAACACCTGGCCACAGTCGGCTGACCATACTCTTTGCATCTGGTTGGCCAGTCCTTTGTCGAAGGGATATCTTTGTGTCTGCCATAGCACAGAGCAGAGAAAGTTATAGAGGTATTTCCTGAACAAAGGATGATGTTGGCTATGAGAATTGCAGGGTAAAAGTAGCAGTTTGAATGCAAGGGGTTAGGACCTCACAGGACCAAGCTGAAGAGTATGGGGCAAAGAGACATGGCCTTGATCCCAATCACGGTCTTCCAACCCCGGCCGCACAGTAGAATCATGTGGGGAGCTTTGAAAATCACTGACTCCTGCACCCCTGAGATTCTGACTTAATTCAAAGGGGCAGTGAACTTGCATCACTGTAATGCCCCCATTGGTCAGAGGTACTGGGTGGAGTCTTGCAGCAATGGAGCAGCAATTGTGTAACAGTGAAAGGCTGGGAGGGCAGCTGACCTGGGAGGCTCACGTGTCTGGCGAAGGTTAGGGAGGAAGTCGGAGGCCTGGCCAATCTGATCGGGTTCAAGTGCCGCTCCAGTCCCAGTGGGCACCGGGTATGTAAAAGAGAAAAGCGACATAGAGCATGGAAGCGGTAGTGATAACATACCCCATTTCTCGTGGTCCTGATATGTGATAGGTGCTTTACTTTATTTAATTCCTAAAATGGATGTGTGAGAAATACGATATCATTCTACCCGGTTGAGAAAGAAACTAGAGAGCTGAAAATTTATGTGAGTTATCCAAGTGCAACTTCAACTCCATCTGATCCCTAAGCCTGGGTCCTCCCTGTGAATGAGCAAATGCGGGTAGGGAGGGGCTGTGCCACAGGTGACCTTGAGCAGCAAGACTGTAGGCAGAATGATCTGGAGAGCTAGAGGCTTCCGCTATCTTCCATGTTGCTGCTGGGATTCACTCAGGATCCCAACTTGGGTTTTCTGTGAAGGGTCTTCCTCAGTTCCTGTGCTGAGTTTGTGGGGGGTAAGCAGAGGCTGAGAGTCACAGCCAGTGTCCTCTAAGTTACAATCCTAAACAGGAGGGAAACATTTAGTCTTAATCATAAAAGAGGGAAGATACTTATGTTAGTTTCCTGTGGGTGCCATAACAAATTACAGATACCGGGTGGCTTGAAACAGCAGAAATGTATTCTCTCACAGTCCTAGAGGACAGAAATCTCAAATCCAGCTGTCATCGGGGCCACCCATCTTCTGGAGGCTGTAAGGGAGAATTCAACCTTTTCAGCTTCTGGTGGCCCAGGCGTTCACTGGCTAAGGACACATCAGTCCAGTCTCTGCACAGCGCCTTCTCTGTGTGATTTTCCTCTTTTGTCTCTTAAAAGAACTTGTTATTGGGTTTAGGGCCCACCTGGGTAATCCAGTTTGATCTTTTCTCAAGATTCTTAATTACTTCTGTAAAAACTCTTTTCCCAAATAGGGTCACATTCACAGATTCTAGGGATTTGGCTGTCTTTGTGAAGGTCGCTATCCAACCTGTTATAATTTTCAAATAAATGTTACTCAGGGAATCAAGGATAAAAGGTGTTAAAGGTGTTATAATGTTTACATACAATAAGTTTTGCTTGTGAATGGATGGCATAGCTTCTAAAATCTATAATGTAGATTTATATAATCAAATGGTTCTCTGTTGACTTGGAATCTCAGATTTTACGAATAATGTTTTTGGTAGATACTTTCAAATATGGCCACCAACACTTCTTCCTAACATTTCCTCCCTATCCTTGGGGGGGAGGGAGCATGTGCACATCAGGAGGAGGAATCTATTTCCCTCCCTTTGCACCTGGCCCTGACCTTGGGACTTGTTTGATCAACAGAGTGCTGTAGACATGACTTCTGGACGCCTGGGCCCTGCATGTAGACTCCTGGCAACTTCTGCCAGAGCCAACTGCTTTGCAAAGAAACTTAGGTGAAAAAGCTGAACAATGTGGAGAGAGAAAAGTTCAAACAGCCCCAGCTGTTCCTGGTATAGCCACAGACTTACCAGCCATACAAGTGAAGCCAAGTTAGACTGTCCAGCTGAGCTCCCAGGTGAGCGCAGCCCCAAGAGTGGCCCCAGGTGACACCACGTGGAGCAGAAGAACCATCCATGTGAGCCCAGCCAGCATACAACATGGAAAAAATAATAAATTGTTGTTTCAAGCCAGTAGGTTTTGGCAATTTTTTTTTCTTTTTATAGAGACAGAATCTTGCCTTATCGCCCTCGATGGAGTGCCGTGCGTCACACAGCTCACAGCAACCTCCAACTCCTAGGCTTAGGCGATTCTCTTACCTCAGCCTCCCGAGTACATGGGACTACAGGTGACTGTCACCTGTAGTTTTTTGTTGCAATTTGGCCGGGCCGGGGTTTGAACCCACCACCTTCAGTACATAGGGCCAGCCTCCTCTCCCCCGAGTCACAGGTGCCACCCCCAAGTTTTGGCAATTTTTTATAAAGTTTTTAGTTTAGTAATCCTCTTGTGAAAAATCTACACAATGGCTGCAGATAACATCATTGTAGAGTCTTCACTCCTTTGCTCGTTCTCCAATTCCAGCTCACTTTTTGCCAGCACCGCATTAGCCGTGGCAGTTCCCCCAACTTTCTTCATTCTGTTCTGGTGTTCCTTTCGCTGCTTTCTTGAGGTCTTTTTCTTCTCATACAGACCTGGCCTTGCAAATCTATGTTTGGGTTCATTTTTCTTTGCATAATCCAAGGCATTGTAAATCATGCCACAGCCCATTGTCTTGCTACCACCAAAGTGAGTTCGGAATTGAAATACAAAGATGACAATGGGCGTGGTCTGGTACATGTTGGATAGTGTTGCCCTAATTTCTGTCTTTGGTGCTGTTGCCTTCCCAGGGTGAAGGACACCAACGACTATTTGTTCCCTCTGAAGTTGTCGGCTCTTCATGAACTTCCTGGTGCAGATAGTTACTGTGTGGTTGTTGGTGATGGCGAATGATCCTCAGGCAGCCAGGGAGGAAAAAAGCCTGTGGCAATTTTTTGTGTCACAACAGATAAATAAAACAGTGCTGTAGATGGTATTGTTCAAAAATTTAAAGATGGGCTAAAGAAAATCATAATAAACACTGTACAAGCAGAAAAATGTTTTGATACTGGAAATGAAATTCTTCTTTACTGTTTTACCTTAGACATCATTTAGGATGTAGAAAGAAAGTGTGCATAGGATACAGAGGGCATGAAGCTACATGGAGGGAAGTGTCTCTTGTCCCTGCTTTGTGGGAAGTACGGCTTAGGGGGAAGGTTACTTTAGGGCCATGGTTTTCCATTAGGGTGCTGTGGCACACTGGTGTGCCATGCGAGGATCTGAGGTATGCTGTGAAAAGTTTTAAAGATCATTAATTATTTTTGAAAGAAGTTCAAAGTAAAATAAGTATATATATATATATTTTTTTTTTTTTGCAGTTTTTGGTGAGGGCTGGATTTGAACCCGCCACCTCCAGTATATGGGGCCGGAGCTGCCTGTAAGTATATTCATTTTACTGTTTTTTTTTTTTGATCAATATAAGTGTACCACAGAAGTTTAACTATGGATTCAAGTGTGCTGTGAGATAAAAAGCACTGCTCCAGGAGTTCTGGCTTTATTACTAATTTACTGTAAGAACTTGAGCTGTCTTCATGCCCCGGTACAGAAACATGTGTGGCTGATCATCACCATTACTAATTATTAGCTCCTGATAGATGCTAGTCCTTCCTAAGGTGCTCCACTGTGTAAGACTGTACTACAAGGGATATTCTCTTCATTTTCAGAGGAAGAAGCCTCTGCTCAGAGACGGACATAGCTTTCCCCAGATCATACAGAGATGAGGGGAGAAGGGTGAACACAGGTGTTCCAACCTCAGCCAATAGAGCTGAACCGGTCCTCTTTCTGCTGTGCGATACCCACGGGCTTACTTTCCCCTCTTGGTTGGAGACAGGTAACGATCCAGCCATTTGAACAGGTCCTGGTGGGTGGTCAGCATTCACTGGGCAGGGGTTCATGAACGTCCACAAAAACCCACAGAACAGGTTCCTGTTATACTTTAAACTTACCCATACACGTCTTTCTCCTCTAGCCAGTTCTTCAGTCACTTCTGTCCCACCCTGCTCCTTCATCCCCAGTCAGGAGCTAACTGCTAGAGATTGTTATTCTGTGCAACATTTTTTTTCTCTCTTTCACCACCTTGCCCCTTCTGTCTTGACCCTGGTTTGCCTTTCGTGAGAAGCTCCTTGTGTCTCTGACCCTCTCTCTCTTCATCACCCCATCTGTCCTTCCCATAGCCCCTGAAGTTATCTTCCTACCTACGAGGTCGACAATGTCATTTGAAAACTTTCATGATTTTTCATTGTCTGTGGAATAAAGAAAAAAATTAAAAACAGTTTTTGAGGAGGTGAATACCATGCTGTAATGCCAGTGTTCCAATTTGGCCAGATCAGAGAGAAACTCCGGCTCGGAGGGTAGGTGGAACCTACTGTCTTCAGCTCACAGGGGGCTGGTGAGCTAAGTTATGTGGGAGGTCACCCTAGCTCCTGGCAGCTGCGGAGCTAAGTTACACGTCGCAGTCTGCGATGCACAGTCTGCACAGGGGAAGGTCCTGTGCACCTTTATACTCAGGGGAACAGAGGTGGCAGCGTACCAAGCAGCAGTTACATAACCAGGACTTCACTGTGCATGGTTATGGCCATCTAGAAGCACAAGGTGACTTCCCATAGGTGAGAAAGCCCAGACACATTTCTTTACCCCACACGTGCCCTTAAGGCTAATGGTAACCTCATTTACGAACTGAAAAAAATATGCAAACACCACACAGCAGTGTGTAAAGTTCATGTGTCAGAGGCTCTCTACCGGGCATGGAGGAGACTCATGTTGGCCCTCACAGTGTAGCCAAGGCTAACCAGGTGAGTTTGCTCGTTAGCTTATGCCCCCTTTGACAAGTGGACTCTAGCTTGTGCAGATTTCTGTGAGGCATTTTCATTGTTTTAGACAGAAAGTTATTAATAAAATACTTGCTTCATGCATTATCATTATCATGACCACCCTTGACAGTACAAGAAGCTATTGGCTTCTGTGTGGAGGGAATGGGCCTTCCCTGTCTCTTTCCTGTCTTCCTTGCTCTTAGATAACACACGCTGAAAGCTAATTTTCCACAAGACTGGGTTTGAGTTAGAATGCACGTCTAGTAAACTATGGAAGTCATTTGGCAAAGACCCAATACAGGACATTTTGTTACCTGGTTCTTCTCCACACTTGCTAGTAGAGAACTACTGTGTATTCAGAGCTGCCCTCACTCGAACCTTCCTTAGAGCAGGGATGCCCGTGTGGATTTCAGTGGGTTTTCATGCTGGGCGAGAGCCTCTCCAAGGAGCAGAGAGAATGTAGCTGCTGCAAATATCCAAATATTAACTCTAAGCTGGTGTTGCTAAGAAAATGTATCAACCATGCAAGGCTTGGGATTTTTTAACCTTCAAAGAGGACATGCTTGGGAGGCAGGTGTGCTCTGTTCTAGATCACAGGTGGGAGTGATGGGGTGGGAGCAGGGGAACATGTGTCCTGAACACCTTTGCACTCACAAGCAATAGCTGCTAAAGGAAAGGAATTTTCTGATGATTTAGAATTTCCCAGGTTTCTCCCAGACTTTTCAATACCAAGAAACTGTTTTATAATTGACACCTCTCTACCTCTCTTGTATACCCAGGTTTTGAAGTATTTTGTCTACAAAATGACTTTATTAGGTAATGAGTATTATTTATTTGATTAAACAAGCACAGGCAACTGTCAATCAGAGGTCTGATGAATGTGAGAGTTGATACAATCGTAGCCAAAGGCAGACAAAGTTTTTCTTTGTTACTGGATTTTGCTGCTGTATTATTTGATTTTTGTTGGACTTTCAGGAACATAAAATACTGAAGGGCCCTCATTTCCATTTTCCACATCACTAGAAGTATAGAAAACCCTGGAATTTATAGTACATCGTTTTATAATCTTTGTAGATAGGAAGTAACCATCCTGAAATGTTACAAAAGGGTGAGGTGTGCAGTGTTGGTCTTATGAAGTTAAGTGAAGGATGTCTGCAGAACGCTGGTCAAAGACAACCCAAAGATAACTGAATTATGAGCACTTAAAACTATTCTGGGCCGACCTGTCAGGAGAAATTTATGATTTCATTTCTAGCAATAGGATAAAGAAATGAAATAAAGTCTAATTCCAGTGTGTAAATTAGGGAAATCAACTTCTTCCAGTTTGGTTCTGAATAAACTGCTTTCTATTTCCTGTGCTCCAGAGCGTGGTCCTGGCTTTCATACACATTGTGGAAAAAAATTGCCCTGGTGCAAATCAGAAACATGCAATGTAATATATTAGTTTTACTCAATGATTCTTGAAAGGTGATACCTCAATTAACAAATCCTCGGGGGAAGAGGCAGTGTTAAAAAAAATATGCTCCAATCTCCTTGTAAATCTAGCCAAGCAGAATTGCCTCTAGGCATTGGCAAGACAAAACAACACTCTGAGCACAGTGGCTTTCAGCCCTACCCAGACGGAGGCAAACAGGGAACCCCTGGGCAAATTTGTTAAATATTTCCAAGTTCTTTATTTCTCCACCTTGCCTCTTCTGTTACCCTTGGATAGACTGTCCCTCCCCCAACTCAGGAATTTGATGTCCCCCTTTTCTCTCTTTTCCTCCACCAGAAGCTGGTTTTATGTCACTTATATTTATTGATTAATGTACGGTATTTTAATCTAATGGGAATAAACTGACAGCAAAAGCCTCAACAGAATCTCATGCCCTTATACATTGCTGGTGGGGATGCAAAATGATGCAGCCACTTGGAAAACAGTCTGGTCAGCTCCTTCCAAAGTTAAACTTAGAGTTACCGTATAACCCAGCAATTCTACATCTAGGCATAGACCTGGGGGAATTGAAAACATAAAGGCACACAAAAACTCACATAGGGATGTTCATAGCAGCATGACTCACGATAGCCAAAAGGTAGAAACAACTTACATGTCCAATTATTGATGAATGAATAAACACAATGTGGGATGCAATGGATATATTATGTACATTGTATTCACGCCATGGAAAATTATACAGCAATAAAAAGGAATGAAACATTGATACATGCTACAGCATGGATGACTCTTGAAAACATTATGCTAAGTGAGAGAAATCCAACACAAAAAGTCTCATGTTGTATAATTCCTTTTATATGAAATACCCAGAATTGGCAAATCCACAGAGACCAGTAGTAAATTAATGGTTGTCAGGGTCTGGGGGAGGGGGATGACTGCTAATGGGCACTTGGATTTCGTTTTGGGTGATGAATGAATTTTGAAAGTAGACAGTGGTGATTGTTACACAATTTTGTGAATATACTAAAAAAGATGAATTGCACACTTTAAAAGGTGATTTTGTAGTATAAGAATTATATCTCAAGAAAAACATTCTCCAGAATTTCAAGACAATGATGGCAGGCGTTAAAACAAGCATGGGGCCCTCTGGGTTCAGGTTTCTGGGCAACTGCACAGCGTATTCTTGTGCCCCAACCCTGTTCCCAGTCTCTCGGCCCTCTCCCCCTTTGCTTCCTCCCTTCCTAATTCCTGGTGTGTATTTTCTCCCACATTTAGTGCGGTGTTAGTTGAGGCATATAAAGCAGTTGAGGATAGAGTGACCAAACTTTTCAGTTTGCTAGGCACCCAGGGATTTCCAGGGAGGTGGGATTTTCAATGCTAACATCGGGACAAGCCTAGCAGGTCAGGAAGAGTTGGTCACTCTATCACTCTAGTAGTACATGAGCTTTATTTTACACTGTAATTTCTCCTAATTAAAATCCACAAACACGTCTCAGGCCCCTAATTTCTATGACACCAGTGATGATAGCAAGGTGGTATGTAGCAATGGTCTCAGGCTCCGCAATCACCTTACGTGTTTGGTAGAAATGCAGACTCTCAGGTCCTCCCAGGCCTATTGAATCAGAACCTGGATTGTAACCAGATCCCTAAGTGCCTCCCACTTGCTTTAGAGCTCTGCACTCTGATGTAGAGGGCAGATGATGGCTGAGTAGATAGGGGATCTGAGTTTTTGTCCTGGATTTGCCCCTAGTTGGCTGTGCAAACTCAGACCAATTGCTTAACCTCTCTGGGCCTCAGTGTCTTCACTTGGGAAACACAGTGGCCACATAAATATTTGTTAAATGCACCTGGATTTGAACAACCCAGATCTGCCCACCTCCCAAATCAGACAACTCTGCTTTGGTCATTTGCTAGCTTAGTACTTTGATCAAATAACTTTCAGTTTTCTCCTGAGGTATGATTATGGAGAGGAAGATAAATAGTATTTACCAAATGTCTGGCTTAGGGTAACTGTCATTAAATGGTAGGTATTATTTTTTGTGTTATTAGAATCTATGCTTCTGATGAGACTGTGCCATTAGAATCCATCCTCATTAAGAGAGTTGGATCTGAATATCTGTTTGTAACTTTAAGATTCCTTCTAAGGATTATTGAAGAGCACATAAATTCTTAGTGTTGGTGGGGAGTCTGTGTTTAACTGGGGATTATTTCTTACTTAGATGAATTTTGCTCAACTGTTTTCTAAAAATTCAATCTGCATCTACCTAGCACATAGATCCTGTATCTTGGATGGAGTCATCAATTACAAGAAAAATATCAGGAAAACTGTCTGCGAACAGGGATATGTCAATATGGTTTCCATGGTTAAGCCAATTAAGCTTTGATCTTTGGGAAACAGTGGTGACAGAACTTCAGAGCTGGGGGTTTCTATGCAGGGTGGAGTTTCCCAGTCAACCGAGTACATGACAGTTCTGAGGCTCCAAGGGCTTTGTTGGATATTTTTTGTTGTTCTCTGGTCCCGGTGCTCCATCAGATTTACATGTTGGAGATATAATTAGCCATAGACTGATTGCAAAGAATCAGCCATAATTTAAAAATATGAATTAACATAAAATGGCAAGCATTAAAAGTTAATGCTAACATGATGCTCATTTATTTTTGCATCGAAATGAGCCTTATTAAGTTACGTAGTCCATCTAAACATCAGGATTTTTTTCTCGTACGCTAAGTTGTGATCACAATTTCTTACATTCTAAACTCTGATAACGCTGTTGAAAAGTGCAGGTCCCGCCTGCTGTTGATAATCAATTTTCGGTATCTTCTGTGACCCCATTGAAATGGGCATCACTGCACTGTTTGGCATCTTAAAGTTTTCTAGAGGACTTTCTGATGGAAATTATGTTTTGACTGCCAATGCCCTATGGTTTCCTTCACTGTCAGCGCGATTGATAACTTTGGGCTGGTGGATGGAATGCAGATGGGGATGGAATGTGCAGAAATGTAGCAGGCCTGTGAGATGTGGGCTTAAATAAGCAAATCAAGCCAATTGGCTTAGAATTATGATGGTTGGCTTTCTAATGCATATTCAGGGAAGGCTGAAAAAAAATGTATGAAATTTAATTGTACCATAAAGCTGTCACCAGAAAATGTATACTGAATATCAAGTAGGGTAGCACTTCTTCTGGAGAGTTAATCTGTGACAGTTAAAAAAAAATTTGAAGAATATTATAGTTGAATAAGTGTGAATAGGTGGTGCTAGGGAACAGTGTCTGGAAGGGAAAAAAATATGCACAAACCCAGATTTAATGGAAGAAGCATATGTGATATCACACTGGCATCAGCAATTTCTCTATGGAATGTGTAGAAAAAATTTGGAAAAGTTTAAAAAACAAGGCTATCTTCACATATATGCCAAAGGTTTAAGGCAATGTATCCGTAATATTTACATAACCATAAATATTGTAATACTGTGTATATTAGCATTACTGAATGGAGTTTGATCTTTTATGTTGAAAGCCCACTGTTTGTATAACCCAGACTGAAATACCTGATCCTTCGTCAGTAGAAGTTACATCTTAAACTTGGATGTGCATGTGAACCACCTGAGGGCCTTCTTAAAACGTGTATTTTCCTTTTTTGCCACTTTTTTATTGAGGTAAAAATTCAGGGAACAAAATTAATTGTTTACCATTTTAAAGTGTGCAATTTGATGGCATTTAATGTATTTATGATGTTGTGCAACCACTACCTCTATCTAGTTCTAAGAAATTGCCCTCCCTGTTTTCATCCTCAAGGAAACCCCTGATCCATCAAGCAGTCACTCCCTATTCTTCCTTTCCCCCCAGCCCCTGACAGCTACAGTCAGCCACTCTCTCCAGGATTTACCTCTTCTTGCGGCTTCTTGTAAATGGAGTCATTCAATACACATATTGTGTTCTGGTATCTTTCACTGAAATGCAGATTGTGATTCAGAAAGTTTCAGGGCAGAGCCTGAGATCTTCTATTTCTAACTCACTTGCAGGAGATAGTGATTCAGTACATGTCAGGATAACTGCTGGAAGGGGCTGTAGCCCAGGAAGGAGCTGGGGAACTGCCTGTTGAACCACTGATAGAATCAGGGTGGGCTTGATGCTCAGAGACACGGGGCATCTACATGAGATCTGCAGAACGTGTCAAACTCCAGAGCACATGTACTGCCATTTATGGTTCATTACATCATTTTGCCATCAGTATCAGGGTTGGCAAACGATGGTCTGGGGGCTGAATCCAGCCCACTGCCTGTTTTTGTATAGCTGACCAGCTAAGATTTTATTTTCTAAAATGGTTGAGGAATAATCAAAAAAAGAATAATATTTCATGGCACATGAATATTACCTAAAATTCAAATTTCAGCGTCCTTAAAGTTTTATTGGAACACATCCAAGCTTATTTGTTTCCATATTGTCAATGGCTGCTTACAGGCTGTAACAGCAGAGTTGACAGCGGCCATATGGCTCTCAAAGACAAAAATATTTACTGTCTGGCTGTTTAGACCACGTTTGTTAACCCCTGACATATGTGATTACTTTGGACTTCAAGTGCAGAATAAAGACAGCAAGATAACCTATGAAGTATTTGTGAAGAGAAAGGCCTGCAACCTTTCGGCCTATAAACCAGAAGTTAAACGTTATCAGAAAAAAAAATCAGCTCACAGAGATGAGTGTTATACAAAGTAGAGCTTTTAAAGAAGTTCTAATATTCTAGTCAAAACAAAGAACTAAAAATCAGGCTTCTGCTTCTGAACAAGCATTAAAACCTTTTTTCTTTTTTGCATTTTTTTTTAAGAGCCACTCCTGGTCATCTCTTGTGAGCCTCCTCACATTTCCATGGCTGTAAAGCTTTATGTGAAAATGTCAAGTGCTTTTTAAGAATGGATTTTACACTTGCCATTTTCAAGTGCAGTGGATTTACACTTCAAAAAGTCAGATGTGACTTTGTAATAGAATTGTACCTGATCTTTTCAAGTGGTAGGCACTGGAACTTATAGTCAAGGACAAGCTCAAGATGAGTTTTTAACAGGTTGACTCTGTCCCAAATTCAGATCCTTAAACTGAATAACAAATAACTTGTACAGGTGAAATTCAAGCAAATTACAGCATCCCAGCCTTAATTGTTGATGCAGGTTCACAATGATAATTTTCTGGGGTTATTTTTTTTTGATACTTACAAAATAATGCACTGGATGACCTAAGATTTATGATACACTCACATTTAACTGGCAGAGCCACTAGGAAAATCTCTAAGATTTAGGGATTTTCTCAAGTTTTTATACCTTCAAGATAAATGGACTAGAGGTTGTCATTATGAAAAGCCTGAGTCTTCCCCCAAGAAAGGCTCAGTAGAAGTCGTCGGTTATCCAGGGTGTCAACCATTCTGAAGACAGATGTGCACACATCTGAACCTTCGCAAAGGGGTAGTTTTTGCAGCTGCTTTGAAAAAAATAAAGGAATTTAACTAAACCTTAAGTTTCTAAGTTCCTTTTTTTTAAAGGAACCAATTAGAAAACTAAATGAAACATGTTTTTTCCTGACTCACCAAATATTTTGGCAAAATCTGTGCTCTTTGCATTAAGGAAATGCACCGATAATAAACTTTGAGTCCTTATTTGCTTCTAATAGGACAAAAATATTGCCCTTAAATTTTTCTAAGGCAGTTATGTGCAAAGTAAGAAAGTATTTGTCAGTGTGCCCTAAGGATATATCTTCTTGAGAACTGTGCATCGTTGTAAAATTTGAATGCTCTATGCCGTCGTTCCTTCTGTTAAACCTGCTGAATGATGATGGTTGAAATCAAGAAGAAGCAGCAATTGAAAGAGGCCCAGAGTGTGGAGTCTCACCCCAACTGGAGAGAAGTTCCCCCAACATGCTGCCTGCTCTTCTTTTCTCTCCTAGTACTTCCTGCGTGGAGTTAGCAGACTGCAAGTTCTGAGTCATAGTCTCCATGGAACCACCCTCACTTCTAATGCCAACTGCAAGTGCGAAGACTTCCCCAAACTGGTTCCATAATGCACTGGAAAGACTCACAAAATTTACTGAAACTGACAACACTCATGGTTCCAATTTAATGCAGAAAAAGATATAAGTTGAAATCAGCCAAAGGAAGGGACCCTTAGGCAGAATTTGGGGGTTCTGAACATGAAGCTTTTATTGTACTCAACCTGGATTGCCCTCCCAGTATCAGTATGTGATAATAAACATGGGGTACCACCCAAGGGGAAGCTTGTGTGAGCTTTGGTGTCCAGAGTTTTTACTGGGTCTTCATTACATAGGCATGATTGATTGATTGATTGATTGCCTATCTGGTTGAAGTTAGTCAGCAGGTCAACCGATACCATGTGACCCCAAACTCCCAGTTTACATGACATGGCTGGTCTTTCTGATGAGGGTAGCCTCCAACCTGAGACTGTCAGGGATGGTCACCATGTCTGACATTGATTACCTCCCAGAAACTGAGGTCAAAGGCCAGACCTCTCTTTGGGTAAAACCACATTTTGTACTGCATACTCCTCTTTCAAAATAAAAATAATTTTTTTTTATTATAGGGGGAGCTAGTAATCTCAAAGTGTTGCCTGCTTTTGGAAATATTGTTCTCCCTTAAGCATTTTGTTTTATATATGAGGTTAGCAAGTAAATGGAGAAAAATTAAGAGTTCTTCTGTCCTTCACGAAGACTCTCATCCATATACAAAAGTTAGGGCTTTTTGTTCTTTATTTAGAGAATGGTAAGACCTTTTATTCTAGGTAGAGGCAAAACAAATCACTATGAAAAATGGAGAAATCATCCATTGTTCTAAATCCATTAGGGTTACATGCTCAGAAGAAGACACAAAGTAAGCTTTTATCCTTTTCATTACTTACAACTTTTTGAGACTAATTTCACTGTTTGAAATGGCAACACATGCTCATCACTGTAAAAACTTCAGACAACAGAGGATAGTAAAAAAGAATAAGGAGAAACTCCTTAAATATTTTATTACCCAGAGATAACCATGTTAATAATTTTATTTCTTAACAATTTTAACACACTTTTAAAATTTTTATTTACTTTCTTGTCTGTTTTCTTTACTAGACAAGAGGGCAGGGATCAAATTCCTTTTGTTTGAGCCATGGTGTCTATCTAGCACAATCTCCAAAGATTCACTTAATAAGTGATTGGTGAACACCCATCTCATCATATTATTCATATACATACATAGGTAAATAAAGAGCTATAGAATGTAAGATCCATTGAGTCAGAGCTTTTTGTGTGTTTTGTTTCACTTGTATATTTCAATAGGCCAGAACAGTGGTCAGTAAACTAAAAGCCAGGAGCCAAATGCACCTAGCAGCTTATGTTTTTTGTCAATAAAGTTTTGTTGGAACAGGGTTACATGCATTAATTTGTATATTGCCTGTGGCTGTTTCATACAATGGCAGAATTGGGCAGCTGCCCAGCCTAACAGATTTACCATGTAGGCCTGTAAGAGGAGAAACAACCTCGTCCCCACCTCCCCTTTTGCTGTTACGAGTTACTTAATGATGTAGGTAGTTACCGGTGGGTCGTGTCCACCAGTCCTCCACTGTTTCTGATGCTGTGAAGGCCATCATGATCCTGGACTGAAGAAAAAAACAACAGATGGGACACTCACAGATTAGAAATGTGACAAAGAGTCTTGCAGCTAGAGCTGAGAAGGCTGGAAGATGTCAACAAAAATAGTAACTTTGGGGGAGGGTATAAGAACCCTGAAATTCTCTCAAAGTAAGAAAGGCTTTGAGAACCGCTTTGAGAACCATCTCCTGCGTCCTGGGAGTCTGAATCTTGGTAAACAAAGGGCAACTTTAACCTACACGAGTATCTGGCTCCTGGTTCTGTCTCACCTGGTTACAGCCCTTTTCCTCAGAAAACATCTGGGAACCTCTATGATGGAACTGTGGTCTTTATTGAATGAGTGAATTTTTCATCAATCCTGTATATGGCATAGGATGGTTCTTATTTAACAATGTTTTCAGATTTCCTAGTCGCACAATTATATTCAATGGTTGTTTTCAAGTTTATTTGCATACCATAAGGTATTTGACTAGTTGTCTTTCATTATTTAATATTTTTTCTTCTTCAAAATTCATTGTAAACAGCAACATTGTGAACATGCCCTTTTTTCTGAGTGCCACTCTACCACAGAAAATGTAGAGAAGTGGGATTTCCAGGTCAAAGGATATTCACATTTTTTATGTCTTTGTTAAATTTCAGCAGATTGTCTCCCTGAAAGGTAGTTAGTTGGCTTAACAACAGTTCATTTCTTCATAACTGTACTGATGCTTGACGTTAAGTGCAGGATTTTTATTCAGGCAAGGCCTAAACATGGAAAAAGAAAGTCAGATGGCAATTTCACTACTTCTGAGCTTCTTTTGATAATAAAATTGACTTGTCCTGCTACAACGGTGGGAGATATAAATGGTTTCTACTTGGCAAATTAAAAGCATAGTGGTGCCCTTGATTACATTTACATTTACCATGAATTCCCTGAACACAGGGGGAAAAATCATTATGATAATGAAGGCAGCTATTTTTAAACAAATGTATGCATGTACATTTTAGAAATAGAAACATTATGTTCTTTAAAGATTGAAAAACGCTTATATATAATTCATTTGTTCAATGGCAAAACAATATCCATGGTACAATATAACTAAATTTTTTTAAAGGGACACATTTTTCATCTTTAGAAAAGAATAAGGTGGCAGTCCAATTTGGCAGGAGCAGAGTGTGTGCCGACAGTGATGCATTTGGAAATTACTTTGATTCAAGAGTCCACAAACCCAGGGCGGGACGCCTGCAGCCCTGCCTTTTACCACCTAGAGTCTTGTTTGGAGGTGTGGAAAAGGCTCCAGGGGATGGAGCGGGAGGGGAGGGTGGAGGAGCTGTTCTCTCCTCATCAGCCTTTCTGAAAAGCCAGCTGGAAACTGAATCCAGCTCCATTAGAAGTGCTCTGGGAGGGCAGGCAGGGTTCAAATCTTAGACCTGAACGCTAAGCCTCTTATGTTTTAAATCTTCTGTCAAGAGGATTCCTGGCCTTCCCTTTGATGCAATGCAAAAGTTAGCAGGTTGAGTAGTCGAATTTCAGACCTCTTAGTCACAGATAAAAGTAGGTATTCAGAGGGAAGACAAGCTCGCCTTTGAGCTGAGCGGAGGAAATGGGTAACTTCAGAGCTCAGTCAAGGGCGCTCTTTCCCTCCGGTTCAATGACTAAGCTGCGGATGCAAATCGCCAAGTGGCGTGTAATGAAATTTAGGTGTCTGCGAAGCAGGGAGGGGACCCAGATGAAGCCAAACGCCTTACTGGGTGTTCTCATTATGTGGTGCTGGGCAGCCAGCTATTCTGTCCTCTGCTGGGTCGACTCTGCGTAAAATGAAGTGGAGGGTTGGAAATTAATACAAACAGCTCTTGAGCTTTGTGGGCCATTGACACAGCTCAGTCCCTCCCTGCAGCTTTTGAGAAGTGAAAAAAATGATATAGTCTCTATTAAGGGAGGAGAAAATAACGGTTTAAATAGTAAAAACTGACTGACTATCCAGCTATTGATGAGATTCTGAACTCAGATGACAATCGTCACTGCCAGCAGTGTGCTTCCAGTCTGACCTGGGACGCCTGCATCTCAGGGTTACAGTAGAATGTGAAAATGGGTGCTCATGAGCATCTGGAAACTTCTTCGGGGAAATAGAACGTATTCTGAAATGTCTTAAAGGTGTGTCACTATATTCAAAACCCAGAGGAGCTGGATAATTGCCATCCTCGTTCCCCACTTCCTCGCAGTTTCTTTTACAAATTACAGTTGACAACTAGGACTGAACTAGAAAAGAAAATCTATGTGATTACTGATTAGATGGCCCAGGAATAGGGAATATTTATTTGCTAAATGACTTCCAGAGGTGATTTGCTGAGAGACAGTTGCTATCCTGGACCGTCTAAATCAGGGTTATTGACTAAACTCTTAGGCTTTGTCCGTTAGGAGCAAGTCAGCACCTGCAAGCTGATGGTTATTGCAGATACAGAGTTCGTGGTGCGGGGCTGGAAATACCTCATTCTAATGAGATGCAGGTTGGGGACAATTATTCAGTTATTAAAAAAAAAGTTAGTTCCTCTGATAGTTTATCATGGCAGTGATGCCCGAAAGTAGCAAAGAATTTAGTTAATTTTCCCATAGATGTTTCAAACGCATTGTGATTGATTTTTTGGTAACAAATTGCCTTTTCTCAGTTCCTGGTTTTTCCAGCTTGGAATTGTAGTGACTTACTTTTTTGAGTAGAATATTTTTGACCTCAGTACATGAATTTATGTAACACAAGAGTCCAAATTCCTCTGAAAGGAGAATTTTTTCCTGCCCCTAAGTGTTCCCTTTGCTGGCCGTCAGGTGGAGGTGAACTCACCTGTCTGTGCTTATCATTCTTTTCAATGTCATTTAAGATTGTTAATTCTATCCCCAGCTCAACTGCTTGCTGAAGTAGAAGGATATTTACTGAAGTGACAGCATAAAATAGCTGTTCTTCAGTTTTTTTTTTTAGGAGTGTGATATTAAACTCACTGCTATGTGCATCACCTCCCAAAAGCACAGGGGACATCAACAGTATTCACAGCGCATCGTGAGGAGGCCATGCAGTTTAAACACTCCTCCAAAATTAAACCCAGATTAAGCCAGACCCCCAGAAATCTGTGTGCCCACATTTTCTTATGCAGACTTCCTTTTTACTGACTTGACATTAGAGCTGTACCACCACCAGTGTGACCACTTGTGCTAGACAGTTGTCCTGGACAGTTCTGGACTTAGAAGTGAAAGTCCCACCTCCCAGGAAACTTTCTGTTCTGGCTGGACAAACGTGGATGGTTGGTCACCTTCCTAGTCATTCAGTCCACATGTTACATCCCCATGAAACTCACCTGTGCTTCTAAGCTGAGGCTGTGAAGATCTTCATAGGAACTGTTGGGAGGTACATCTCTGGCCTTGGTTTCTTCTGAGCAACTGGGAACTTAACTAAACATCTTTAAGTTCATATGAATTGTAGGAGTGATGCATTTAGTCTTTCCTGCCTTGGCAATAAAGAGCCATATTTTCAGCTCGGCGAAAGGATTTGTTTTTGTGTTGGCCACGTGCCTGGCTCCAATTTATGTCCTTTGCCTTGCTCTTCTTTATGTTTTATTTCTTTATTCTTTCTCTGCTACTCTTAGTGCACAAACTGGTTGTATTTTACATAGCCATGACAGCTACTTTTGATGCTTTGTAGTTAAAGAGGAGGCATAAATAACAATTGCTACGTTTCACCACAAAACTAATGTTGTATGCCTGGTTTTCTAAGAAGCAGGCTCTGATAAGGAGATTTGCTTTCAGGATTCATGAAGCGGAGGAGAGGGAAGAAGTAGGACAGGAAGACTCCAAGGTGGGGTTTGAGCACGAAGGGTGGCTGGTATGTTTACTTCGAAGGATCAATTATAGAATTTGGGCTTCCCCAGGAAGGGTTGTGACTGTGGGACATGGGTTCCCTCCAGCTGATGGTGAATCAGAGAGGTCTGATATGAGAGCCGGCTAGAGCATCAGTCCTAGAAGCTCCTAGGCCAAGCCCTTTAGCTTCACAGTGTCCTTCTGCATCTCTGTCCTTCTGCAACAATCTACT
Source organism: Arctocebus calabarensis (assembly GCA_963573935.1). Lineage (NCBI taxonomy): Eukaryota > Metazoa > Chordata > Mammalia > Primates > Lorisidae > Arctocebus > Arctocebus calabarensis. The sequence goes on along the minus strand of CAUYON010067374.1, from coordinate 22,227 downwards.
TGACCGAATGGCTGAGTGGAGCCATAGAAGGAGCAGGAACACGTTGGCTCTCTATCTATAACTTAAGGACACCAATACCTTCTCTGCAGAATTTCTGTGAAGACTGCTTGGGTCATGTATAGAAAGCATTGTTACAGAGAGTGCCATGTAGTAAACAAATAAATGATAATCACTGTCATTTATCTCTCTCTTTTCACATGAGCCCAGTGAATGAATGTATGCTAAATGGATCCTTTGAATGAACGATTTGACTTGGCAGGATGGTAGGGATAGCAAAAGTTTGGGTTAAGGAAAACCAAAGCCATTTGGAACATGCGTATCCTATTACTAGTAGTTCTATTATAATAGACTTTCTTAAACAAATTAATAGCAAAAGAAAAATGACATAAAACATTATAGGTAGATTATTTGAAAGACCCTAATCTGGGATTTCTTGTGAGTCTCTGGAGTTTTGGGGATGAAGAATTAGGAGAAGCCAGATGAAGGTAGGAAGGTGGAAGCTTCAATACTTCTGTGGTCGTATTGTGGATTTTTTTCCATTTTGAGCATTTCTATGATACACTTTGTTTGGTCAGATACTGTAAAAGCAAGAAACTGAAAGTAGAAAAGCAAAATATGAGGATAATGATGGATAAGGAAGATGAGAGAACTTAAGGAAGGCAAGACAGCCTTAAAGTTAAAAAATTTAAATATAAGATAGCTATTACTGCAATACATTAAAAATTTTTTTAAAGAGCTGAGTGTAAAAAGATTAAAGAGAAACTAAGCACATGAAGTTAAAAGCCAATGAAATAATTTCAAGTTAAAAATGATAAGAAATAACATTTGCAATGAGATAAACAAATACAGCACAGAAATAATTAAAATTCTTTTTCAACAATTAGGATATAACATTTCATAAATATATGACCAGAAGACTTGTTTTACAAACCTAAGAGTAAAAACATATAAATTAAGACCCCCAAATAATCTGTTTGGATTTAACACCATGAAAAAGACATTTGGGCTGGGCATCGTGGCTTGCGCCTGTAATCCTAGCACTTTGGGGGGCTAAGCTGGGAGGATCACATGAGTTCAGGGGTTTGAGACCAACCTGGACAAGAGCAAGGCCCTGTCTCTACTAAAAATAGAAAAAAATTAGCTAGGCATTGTGGTGGGCACCTGTAGTCCAAGCTACTTGGGAGGCTGAGGTAGGAGGATCACTTGAACCCTAGACTTGAAGGCTGTAGTGAGCTGTGATGACAATACTACACTCTAGCCCAGGAGACAGTGGGAGACCTTGTTCAAAAAGATTTTTTTAATATGTTCATTTTGTTAAATAGTTTCAAATTGAATGGTCCTTTAAGGAGTCATTTGGTACCACTTATTTATAATGTGAATTTACCTAGAAAATATGACTGAAGGGAAGCTGAACGGAGGCAGAGTAACATTATGTTCAATTCTCTTAAAAGACATTTGTGAGATGAGAGGGCAGTGAGGAAGTATAACTGGTCTCTCCCACGGTTAGCCACACACACTCTCACACACACATAAACACAGGGCTTTAGAAAAGCAGAAGTTTGTGGTCCTAAAGAAGTGTTTAAACACCCCATGCAGATTATTTGCTGATCACTGGGATGCTTGTAAGAAGTGCCTATTTTGGGGTCCTCTCCAGTTTGCCAGACCAGAATGGCTGACGCTCGGCTCTGGGAATATGCATCCTAACAGAAGTGCCTGGTAATGCTGACATCCACTAATGTTTTCAAACCACCGTTTCAAATGACAGGACTAATGACCTAGGCTGGGGAGGCGAGAACGCCTGATGACACCGTGTCACACAGAGCGACTGAGAGGCAGTGAAAAGGTCTTTAGCGCTCATATTTGAAAAATCAGCTTGTCGCCAAGCTGAAATTGACATAGAAAAGAGAAAATCATTTGAAGGAGCCTTATCAAATTTGTAGACAAGTCAGTGGAAAGTAGGGTTAACATGATAGATGATAGCATTAAAGCTCAAAAGGGTCTTGACAGGCTGTGAAATAGGATTGGAATTAAGATGTTGAAGTGTAACAGGGATAAATGCAAAATCCTATATTTGGGTTAAGAAAAAAAAATTCCACCGCACAAGGTCAAGATGGAAGAAAGCAACCTAGTAAGGATTCATAAATGAGCACCCAGGGAATCTTGTCGACCGTGACCACAGTGGAGGCCACCAAGAGGGAAGAGACCTCTGACAAAGCTGAGATAAAGTGAGGCTAGGGAAGGAGGCTAGACGGGACGCCAAGAGGCGACCTTGAGTTGCCCCCTGCTGCTCAGGGTTGAGAATAAAACAGTTCAAGGAGAATATTGAAGAACCACAGCTCAGTCAAAGGGAGTGGCCTGGATAAGAGAACGGCAAAACTGTACTAAATGGGGGATAGATAACTGGGATTGGATGGAGAAAGGGCAGGTTTTTCACATATTTGAAGGTATCTATCGTTTATAATAGGGAATAATCAAAGAATAGATGAGATGGTGAGATCTTTAGGAAGCTAACGGCTGGGATCTGGAAGGATCGAGAAGAACCAAATAGGGTAGAGAGTTCTAGGAGATAAGGCGAAGAGGAGATTGGATTTAGCAAGAAGAAAATCAGTTTAGATGAATGGTGGTTGCAGACAATGAACTGGTGGGAGATTCAAGAGGGAGGAGGTGGTGACTGCAGGTGAAACCTATGTTTGTGGACAACTCATTCTGGAGTTTGGCAGAGAAGAAAGGGGAAGAAGGTGGGTTAATCACTGGAAAACGCACTTAGACTCACTGATAATTTTATTTGAAGGTAGGGGAGTCCTGTGGGTGTTTGATGGGGCGACTGGGTCTAGGGCTGCAGATTTATGTCGGTTGTCCTAGGGTGGTATTAACAATACAGTATTCCTTTTCAGCCTTGGAAGCGTCCCGGTGTTGATGATAACTCTCCTGGAGCCCCAGTATTTGAAGGTGGAGGGAAGAGTGGAGGGAGAATGAGTTGGAAGGTTTGGTGGTGAGCACGCATACAGAGGCAGCAAGTCCTGCCCAGTCCTGATTGGGGAGCAACAGCGGGGCTGACCAGGGAGGCAGGTGGGAATACCCCTGGACAGCAGCAGCTCTGGCAGGTGCTGTGAACTCCATGGCTGGAGGCCAAGTCCGCAGGAATCAGCAGGGCTCAACATGCTGTTTGGCAGCAGTGAAGACTTTTGCATTTCAATAGAGGATTCCGGAGAAGAGCAACCTTCCAGGGCCCAATGGTAACAGTCAGGGAGATACTCTGGGGCAGCGTCAGGCTGGACGCTTCTCTATCAGACCACTCATAGGCCAGTGACAAGGTCTGTTAGTTTTCACAGGCATTCTGCCAGAGCTCAGTGAGAGTTACGCTTCTGCTTTGATTTCTCTCTCCTGAGTGCGATGGGAAAGACCTTGCTTCATTAGCAACAGGCAAGAAGTAGAGCCTATTACAGCAGAGTGAGTTGTATAAATCTAAACCTCAAAACCATGATAAATGTACCATCAGTGAGGGCCGCAGACACTGAGGCCTTTCTGTGAGTGCACATTTAGTTGGATGCATGGATTTCAAGTTTTGTGGTGGAACTCCCTTGTACAAAATGTAGGCTAAATGCCCTGGGCTTTTCAAATGTCAGCCATCCTTTTTACTTTTTTTTTTTTTAATGAGCCTCTATATTTCCTTTTCCAACATGAAGGAGACGCGTGAACATCACAGTCTCATCTGTGGTTAGAGCGCAGGCATTGCAGTTAGAGAACTCTGGTTGGAAGCTCATTTCCATTACCTGCCATTTGTTACTTGCCTTTGGGCAAAGGACTTCTGGTCTGAGCCTCAGTCTTCTCTTCTGTGAAATGGGGATAGAGATTGTAAGTTTGTTGTGGGGATTAAATGAACTAATGAAAGTAAAGTGATTGACTTATTATGTAGTTAGTATTAATCAATGGTATTGTTGACTATTTTTATTGTTCTTATGCTGCCTCCTGGGGTGAAGTGTTTGGGGAAAGCTCCCGATATAGTCAGGGAGTGCTTCAGTTGCATCTATTTAAGAAATATTTCCTGAGCAAAATTCACAAGTATGGCAAAGACTTAGCTGTTTGGGGAAGCCACTTCTCGGTAAAGAGCTTGCCCTGTGCTAGCCTAGTGGGTAATGTCTGTGCACGTAAGAGTGAACCAGTCTCTTCATGGTGTGGCTGTGGGATATTGACTAATATTTATCAACAACTCCTTAAACTTGTGTAGTACTTGGCCCCCAGCCAGGCCACTAATGACTCCCCACATGTTTTGTGTATAACTCACATGGACAATACTTGACGGTTAGCCAGTGTCCTCAAACAAAAGTGTGTGTGCGTGTGTGTGTGTGTGTGTGTGTGTGAGAGAGAGAGAGAGGTCAACATAGTAGCCATGTTGCTGTGGGCAGGGCAGATATTAATTTCCCTCTTCTTTTATACTCGGTTTGTATAAATGCTTTTAAAAAAGAGTATGGATTGAACAGCTTTTATGAGAATAGGCAAGATCACATCATGCTTTGTAATCTGTAGTAATCTGCCCCCAAGGGAGTTATGGATTCAAGTTTGGTAGCAAATTTAATCCATGCTGCATGCCAGGACTGCAGATTACTTAAAAACGATTAAATCCAACACGGTTAGTTAGCACGTTCTCACTGTTTCTTTTGACTCTTCTCAGGGTTGGTGGTGCGTTAGCCACCGGTGGTCTCTGCACCCACAGCCTTTGCGGACTCCACCCTTTCCTTCCCCCCCTCCCCCTTTCCCCCTGCCCTCCCTTTTTTTCTTAGACGTTTCTTTGGACTCTATTATGTGTAAGTAAGGATTAGAATGTTCACATCAATGCATTTTTAAAAAAAATCCTTTAAAGTATTTTTGTGTAAAGCTGTTTATCTTTCCAACTAGCTTGGAAAGATGGACTTAGTCAGTGGGTCCAGAGCCAATTTGTCTAACTGATTAAAACAAGCCTTGATAGTTTCTGACCCATTTTTGCTAGAAGTTTTTCTCTCCTTCATCTACGACCACGTTAAGATAGTTGACACCAGCCTGGCAAATGATTTTCAGATTTGAGTCTCTGTGAGCTGTGGGTGTGGGGTTTTCAGAAACGCTTAGACTCAGGGAGTCTGAGTTCTCTCTGTGAAATGATGGCATTAACATTCTACTGAAACATGGGCATTGAATGTACTTTCTAATTCTTAGTTGATGGCTTTTTATAGCCCAAATTTTAGCCTATGTAATCCCCCTTAACAGCCAAGTATGACTGACTTGATAATCAAGATTTCTAGGCCCATCCTTGACATTGCCCAACACTGGCAATGCTGGTGGTGACCCAAGTGCTGGGGATGGAAAAAAGATGTCTAACTATTACAGCAGAGTGACCGACATGTCACCGGCTGTCTTTTGGCATTACACTTAAGGCAATAATGAAAACGTTATTTCGAGTTATTCTATCATTTCTTTGGCAGACGTAAATGAAGTCCTCAGAGGACAGGCTGGTGTCCATGCGTGTTCTTTGAGTTGGTCGCTGCAGGGTCACTTTGACTTCAGGGCGGTGCACGAGGCATCTCGTCACTGTCTTTCCTGTCCCAGCCCGTGTGCAGTGCAGTCACCTGAGCAGAGACTTTGGAGTCAGTCTTGCTGGGCTTCATAGCTAGGGTGGTTTGCTTATAAATCGTGTGAAGCGTTTAACTGTTCCAAGTCTGCTTTCTAAACTGGAAAAATTAGACTAATTATTTTTTCTTTGTTGTGGTTCTGAAGATTAAATGTGACAATGCTGAGAAATTCTTAGGACAAAAACTTGGTCACATTTATCGTGTCCCTGTGCCATGCTTTTTACATGCAATAGTTTTAGTCTTTACTCAGCTCTGTTGGATGACACTCTTACCTCTATTTTATAGTTGAGAAGTCAGAGAGGTTAAGTGATTTGCTGATGCTCCACAGTCAGGGCTGAAATCTGGGCCTACGCTTTCTAGTGGGGCCTTTATCATGTCCTCCCCCCCACACCCCGTACGGCAGCTCTGGCAGCTCTGCCCCTTTCCTGAAGGTATTTGAATGAGAGTCTGAAAGAAATAATTTCTTCCTGTTAAGATTGTAGATACATGACTTCCCGTGAAATACCAGAGCACCACCTTCTCTAGGGCACTCTGAGAATTCAATCTGGGGCTTCTGGATGCCGTTACTCACATGATCCTAATGGCGTTGCTCAGATCTGAAGGATCTTGAGACATCCTTAAATAATCCTTCTTTTAAAAAAAAAAACACTTTTATTTTGATATAATTTAAAACAGTTTGTAAATTGGTTTATTCTAGGGAATAAATTGACTAAAATGGAGCACAAGGGAACTTTACGGAATGATAAAAAGGTCATGTCTTCATAGTAATGCAGGATACACAGGTGTATGCATTTGTTAAAACTGAGAAAATTGAACTCAAATTATGCCTGTCATTATATATCATTTTCATTTTCAAAAATCTATCAATAGATATACAAAAAAAAAAAAAAATCCGTCAGAATAACGCAAGGTACACTTTTGTGCCCTTAACCTAGATTCACCAGTTCTGTCTGTACATATTTCTCTCCATGCCTTATTTTGTGCGTGTGGGTGTGTACTTGTGTGAGTATACATCTGATTTTCTCTTTCTGAACCACTTTAGAGTAAGTTGATGCCACATACATCATTCTCCTTTACTACTATCTGTTCTTCTGAACAAGGAAACCTCTCACATAACCAGGGTGCAATGACCCCAAATCAAGAATTGTAACACTGACTCAGTACAATGACCTAAGCCATCATCCATGTTCAAATGTTATCAGTTCTCCGAGACCAGTCCAGGATCACTCATTGTTTTATTATGACAACCCTCTAATTCTTATTCAGACTGAAACAGTTCTTCAGCTTTTATCCTGTCTTTCTTGACATTGAAATTTTGAAAAGCATAAGCTAGTTTTTTAGAATATCCTTCCCTTGGCTTGTCTGATAGTTCTTCATGGTTAGATTTGGGTTATACACTTTTGGCAAGAAAACTACGGAGGCAATATAGTATCTTCTCAGTGCGTTACATTGTATCAGAAGTCACAGGATGCTGGTGTGTGCCAAATGTTGGTGAGGTTACATTTTATCATTGGTCAGCATGGTGTCTGTTAGATTTTTTCTGCTGAAAGTTATTATTTTCCTTTATAATTAGTAAGTAATGTGTGGGGAGATACTTTGAGCTTTTGTATATATCTTGTTCCTCATCCAATACTTGCTTACCAATTTTAGTATTCATTAGTGATTTTCTAACACCCATCCTTTGTATGTGTTAGTTAGCATCCTACTGGGAGGAAGTATTGTCCTTTGTCTTCTATTTATCTATCTATTTATTTATTTATATCAGCATGGACTCATGGATTCTTAGTGATTAAGAATTTGTACCATTATTATTATTATTTTTTTTTTTTTTGCATTTTTTTTTGGCTAGGACTGGGTTTGAACCTCCACCTCTGGCATATGGGGCCTGGGCCCTCCTCCTTTGAGTCACAGGTGCTACCCTGTACCATTATTATTTAATTTGGTACTTAAATTGTCTTTGTTGGTAGAAGAGTGTTAGGCTGGCTCCTCTTTTTATCTCATCTCTAGTTTTTTTTTTTTTTGAGTACTTCCTTCCTTTCTGGCACAAGATGTCCCAGGATTATTTTGTCGGTCCTTTGCTCAATGGAATCAATCTGTTTTTCTAAAGAGCTCTGGTTCTTTGCAGGGGGAGAGAGCTATCGAGAGCCCTCGATTTGGCAGTAGCTGATAGAGTGCTCTTTACTCCCAGTTTAAATAGTGCCTGATCTCTCTCTCCCTCTCCCTCTCACACACATGCGCACTCCTCTGTCTTTACATTTATTTCTCTCCTGCCCATCGTCTATGTCCTAAAAATCACGAGTTACTTCTGACGTCAGCCCCAGATCACCATCACAGGGTTTTTACGGTAGCCTTTCTCTTTCCATATTTGTAACGTCCTTCCTCAACAGTGAAGAACATGGCTCCCACTATCCCCAAATATTTACTAAGTTATTCAGACTTAGAACACACAGAAACCAGTTTTAGAATTGCTAACCCATACTACTGCCCAAAGTAAACCTATGTACTGCAGTTCAATATTTATTCATAGTTTTTTGAAGAGAAAAGACATACAATGACGGGTATAAATCTTGAGTTCTATTTTCTGAGTTCTGACAAATGCATCCATCTGTATCCTGCATTACTGTGAAGACATAGACCTTTTTATCATTCCATAAAGTTCCCTTGTGCCCCATTTCAGTCAATCTTCCCTAGAATAACCCAATTTACAAATTTGTTTCCCTATAGATTAGTTGCTTTATCAGTGGAACCACAGAGTATCTATTTCTTCTCTATTTCATTTTAAATTCCTCTGGAATTTTAGCTGTACTTCTTTTAACATTTTCCATAGTGTAGATGTACATGATTACTCCTAAATCTTAATATTTGCCTTATATCTAAATGAAACTCTTCTATTCAGCAGGATTGCTAGAGCAACTATAAAAGAATGGCTATAAGAAATAGAATCCTACTGATTTTAAACTTAAAACTCTTGGAATTAATTTTTAGAAGACCCAGTATAAAACTGATCATGTAAATGAGATTATAATGGTACCATTGAGCTATTGATCATCATTCAGATGCCTCCAAATCCACATCAATTCATTAGACATTCACTTCTTCTGCCCTTCATTCACTCATTTGGGAATGTTTATTAAGCATATCCCAGATACTTTTCCAATGGTTGGAGACACAGCAGAGAAAAAACAGAACAAAATAAAACAAGCAAGAAAAGGGTAATGTTCCCATTCTATTAGAGCTCCATGTATTCCATTTCTACAATGTCCTTTCTTTTTTTGGTGTAGATCCAAATTTTAGTGATATTTTTCTAGGCTGAATGTTTGTGTTTCCCCGAAATTCATGTGTTGAAGCCCTTACCCCCAGTGTTTGGAGATGGGGTCTCTGGGCAGTAATGAGGTCATGAGGGAGGGGGACTGGTCTGATGAGGTTCCGATGCTCAGAAGAGTCAGCAGAGAGCTTGCTCTCTCCTCCGTACCATGGGAGGAAACTGCAAGAGAGCAGCCATGTGCCAGCCAGGAAGACAGTCCTCCCCAGAACCTGAACATGTTTGCATCATGATCATGTTCTTGGAACCTCCAGAAGTGTGAGAAAGTTTTCTGTTGTTTATGCCACCCGATCTGTGGTATGTTGTCACGGCAGCCTGTGCAGACTAAGGCAGATGTTTTCCTTCTTCCCGAAGCTTCCTTCAGTACTCTTTACAGAGGAAGTATGCAGACAATGTTTCCCCCCACTTTTTATTTACTTATCTAAGGAAGTCTTTCTTGCATTTTTTTTTTAAGGAGAAAAAGGTTTATTTCCAAATACCACGTGCATGGGGGGAACCACATGATTACCCTTCTCCCTCATTTTTGAAAGATACTTTTGCTGGGTATAGAATTCTGGTTGGGATTTTTTGATTTCTAGCCATTTAAAGATGCCATTTCCTGGCCTTCAGGTTTGTGTGGTTTCTGATGAGAAGGTGCGTATAATTTTCATCTTTGTTCTCTTGTATGTAAAATGTTTTTCTTTAGCTACCTTTGAGATTTTTGCCTTTGTTTTCTTCCCAGCAATTTGAATGTAATATGCTTCTGAACAGTGCATAAGGGAAAGAGAAGCCCAATCTTCCTTGTATGTGACAAGAGGATTTCACCAAGGCATCGCCTACCGTGTGACCCACATTCGTCCCTTTCCCAAACTCTAGTCCTACCAAAACCTATTCAGACATTAGGAAGCAGTTGAAGTTCTGTCTCCCTGAAGTCTGCATGGCTGAGAGGTACCATGCTGCATTTTCCTGACATCCAAGTTTTCTCTTCTTTGTCTGGGACATATTTCAGACTAAACCCATTTTTTTCTCCCATGAAAAACGTGATTCCAAAATGCTTTGCCATTTCTTTAGATATACCACTCTCTTTACCTCTAAAACTTAGTCTATGATTTAAGCAGGTTTTTTTCTCTGTCTTTTTGTATATTGTCAATTAAAATGTTTCATGTTTTTTTCTTCTAAGTATAATTAATCTCTTCAATGCACATGATAATTTCATTAAGTTTTTTTGTTTTTTATTGTTGAGGATTCATTGAGGGTAGAAGAAACCAGGTTACACTGATTGCATTTGTTAGGTAAAGTCCCTCTTATACTTGTGTCTTGCCCCCAAAAGGTGTCACACACCTAAACCCCCAACCCCCTTCTCTCTCTCTGCTCTTGCCTTCTCCTGCTCTCCCCTCCTTCCTTCTCTCTGCTCTTCCTTTCTCCCACCCCCTCCCTCCCTCTCTCTCTCTCTCTGCTCTCCCCTCCCCCACCCCTCACCATGTACTAGGTCATTAATTGTCCTCATATCAAAATTGAATACAAGCATTCATGCTTTTCCATTCTTATGATACTTTACTAAGAATAATGTGTCCACTTCCATCCAGGTTAATACAAAGGATACAAAGTTTCCATTTTTTTTTTTTGAGGTTTTTGGCTGGGGCTAGGTTTGAACCCACCACCTCCAGCTTATGGGGCCAGCTCCCTACTCCTTGAGTCACAGGTGCCGCCCAAGTTTCCATATTTTTAAATGGCTGAATAGCATTCCATGGTAGACATATATCAGAGCTTGTTAATCCTTCCTGGGTTGGTGGACATTTAGGCTATTTCCACATTTTTGGCAATTGTAAATTGAGCTGTGAGAAACGATCTAGTGCAAAGTGCCCTTATGGTAAAAGGATTTTTTTCCTTCTAGGTAGATGCCCAGTAATGGGATTGCAGGATCAAATGGGAGGTCTAACTTGAGTTCTTTGAGGAGTCTCCATACTGCCTTCCAAAACAGTTGTACTAGTTCGCAGTTGCACCAGCAGTGTAAAAGTGTTCCCTTCTCTCCACATCCACACCAGCATCTGCAGTTTTGAGATTTTGTGATGTGGGCCATTCTCACTGGGGTTAGATGAGGGTGGTTTTGATTTGCAATTCACTAATAATTAGGGACGATGAGCATTTTCTCATATGTTTGCTAACTATTTGTCTGTCTTTAGAGAAGGTTTTATTCATGTCTCTTGCCCATTGATATATGGGATTGTTGGTTTTTTTCATGTGGATTAATTTCTCTATAGATCCTAGTTATCAAGCTTTTGTCTGATTCAAAATATGCAAATAGCCTTTCCCATTGTGTAGTTTGTCTATTTTCTTTGACTGTTATCTCCTTAGCTGTACAGAAGTTTTCAGTTTAATTAAGTGCCACTTGTTCATTTTTGTTGTTGTTGCAATTGCCATGACAGTCTTGTTCATGAAGTCTTTCCCCAGGCTGATATTTCCCTATGCTTTCTTTGAGGATTTTTATCATTTCATGCCTTAAATTTTAGTCTTTTATCCATCTTGAATCAATTTTTGTGAGTAGAGAAAGGTGCGGGTCCAGTCGAGACAAGGTATTGCTCTGTCTCCTGAGTTAGATTGCAGTGGTATCATCATAGTTCATAGCAACCTCCAACTCCTGGCATTAAGTGACCCTTTTGCCTCAGCCTCCCAAATAGTGGGGACTATAGACATGTATTGCTATGTCTGGTAAAGTTTCTTTTTTTTTCGGCTGGTCTTGAATTCCTGTCCTCAAGTGATCCTCTCACCTCAGTCTTCCAAAGTGCTGGGATTATAGGCATGAGCCAACATGGCTGGCCTTTCCTATAGGGAAAGTGGGTAGGGACGAAAGCCTTGCTTTATTGGGGTATAATGTATGTGGTCACATGGGGCTCATGCTAAGAAGGTTCCCATGCTTGGTTTTATGCTGTGCTGTTGCCATCTTAAAATTCTTTTTTTTTTTTGTTATTGTTCCCTTGAGACAGAGTCTCATTGTGTTGCTGTTGGTAGAGTGCTGTGGTGTCATAGGTCACAGCAACCTCAAACTCCGAGGCTCAAGTGATCCTCTTGCCTCAGCCTCCCAAATAGCTGTGACTACAGGTGCCTGCCATAACGCCCAGCTAGTCTATTTTTAGAGATAGGGTCTTGCTCATGCTCAAGCTGGTTTTAGGCTCCTGAGTTCAAGCAATCCTCCTACCTCAGCCTCTCAGTGTGCCAGGATTACAAGCGTGAACTACCACGCCCAGCCTCGTATTGAAATTCTTAATAACATTTGAACACCTTTTCATTTTATATTTCAAGGCCCTGAAAAATTACATAGCTGCATCTTAGGTGTGTGATTAAATCTCACTTGGGACTTTGGAGAGTCAGAAGGTGGTTTAATGTGTTTGTCTTGGGCAGACAGAAGAGAGAATTGAAGGAGGCAAAGCCATCTACACATGAGCAATCCCAAAATATTGTTCTTCAGGGCTTTTCATTTATGTGTTATTTATGAAAAGTTTCTATTAGTCAAATAAATTTCAGAAATGTATTAAGAAACAGTAGATATTTTTATTAGAAAAGAAATTCTCAGTCATTAATTTGATGAGCACAAACAAGTGTTGTTTGGATCATAGTTTGGCAAGTGGGAACAGTTAATTCCAGGGTTAAGAGACCTACTGTATGTTGGGACTGAGGCTTGTGGATTGTCTAGTTGAGTGAGAAGAAGGGGTCCTTGCTCTCTGGGGAGAGATCAAAGCCACTGACGCATGTGTGGGTCTAGGTTTCATTTCCATCTATCCCTAAATGCTTTCCAGGTGATATCTTTCCTTTCTTTTCCTCTTTAAGATTGTCCTTCAACTCACTTCTTAGTCAATTTGCATCCTTAGAAAAGGTTAGAGGGTATACATCCAATAAATTATATATATGAGTCTGCAATGTGTGTGTCTCCCTTGAACACTTTAAAGGGATGTTCTCTAAGGAGCACAGAAAAGGAGACTTGGGCTCTGTACTATAAAAATATTTATGAATAAAAGCAGTGACCAGTGCTTGCTTTGGAAGCACATATACGAAACTTGGATTGGTACAGAGAGGATTAGGATGGCCCCTGTGCAAAGATGACGTGCACATTTGTGAAGCATCCCATATTTTAAAGCAATTTTAGGTTCAATGTCATCCCTATTAAAATACCAAAATCAGTTTTCACAGAATTAGAAAAAAAAATCTGAAGTTTGTATGGAACTAAAAAAGAGCCCAAGTAGCCAAAGTAATCTTGAGGAAAAAGAACAAAGCTGGAGGTATCACATTATTTGACTTCTAATTACATAATACTATAAGGCTATGATAATCAAAACAGTGTAGCACTAAATGGTGTACAACACTTAGGTGAATGGAACAGAATAGAGAGACCAGAAATAAAGCCCATGCTTACAGTCACCAATCTTTGACAAAGTTGCTAAGAGCATACATTGGGGAAAGGGCACCCTTTTCAATAAATGGTGCTGGGGAAATTTTTTGGATAGCCATATACAAAAGAATGAAGTTGGACCTCTCTCTCTCACTATATCCAAAAATCAACTCAAGATAGACTACAGACTTCAATGAAAGACCTGTAACTCTAAAAATACTGGGAGAAAATCTGAGGAAAACTCTTCTGGATAGTGGTTTAGACAAAGAGTTCATGACTAAGACTTCAAAAGCATAGGTTAAAAAATAAAAAAATAAACAAATGGGACTTAACCAGACAACAAAACTTCTACACAGCTTAGAGCTTTGTAGCTTAATTAAGTAAATCTTCAGAATGGGAGAAAATATTTCCAACCATACATCTTATAGGGGACTGATATCCAGGATTTACAAGGAACTCAATAACAATAAAAAAATTTAACCCCATTACAAAGTGGGCTAAGGATATGAACAGATATTTTTTAAAAGGAGACCTACAAATGGCCAAGAAACATATGAGAAAAATGTTCAAAATTACTAATCATCAAAGAAATGTAAATTACAGCTGCTGTGATCTTACACAAATCAGAATGGCTATGATTAAAAGACAAAACAATAACATGTTGGTGAGGATGCAGAGAAAGGGAACTCTTGTAAACTGTTGGTGGGGATGTAAATTAGTGAAATCTCTATGGGAAACAGTGTGGAGATTTCTCAGAACTCTCCATATGACCCAGTAATTACTACATATCTATGCAAAGAAAAAGAAATTAATGTATAAAAAAAGTACACTTTGCACTCATATGTTTATTACAGTTCTATTTACAATAGCAGAGATAGGGAGTCAACCTTCATATCCATCAGTGGAGCTTTGGATAAAGAAAATATGCTATATATGCACAACAGAGCACAATTCAGCTGCAAAGAAAATGAAATCATCTTAAGCAGCAACATGGACGGAAAAGGAGACCACGACGTTAAGTGAAACAATCCAGACACAGAAAGACAAATGCTGTATGTTCTTGCTTATAAGTAGGAGCCACGCAAAGTATCAATGAGGAAGCAGAATGTGGAATGATGTGCATGAGCAGGTGGTGCATGATGGGAGGTTGCTTTATGGGTAGGGGGTGCCTTGCTACAGTGAGGGATGCAAGGAAGGCCCTGGCTTCATCACAACACAATGTATCAGTGAACGAGAATAGCACCAGTACTCCAGGAATATATACCAGTATAAAGTAAATGGGGAAAAAGCAGTGATCAGAGTCTAGGGCACTTCCTCTTTGGGGCTCCCTGTGCTCAGTATGTTACCCATATCTCATTTTGCCTGCCCCAACTGGGAGCGGTAGAAACAGCACTGCAAGTGATACTATATACACTCTCATGCAACCACCAGCCTACTCTGTAAATCGGCTGGAAAATGAGCCTGCACTTAAAGAGCTTGTGTCTAGCACACAGGAGACCACTAAGCGGTGTGTGTGTGAGGAAGGGGAGGCGTGACTAGGGACACATACCAGGAGCTGTTCAGAAGTTGGCTCAAGTTAGTGGGTAGATTGCCAGCGAGCCTATTATGTGCCCATTGCTTTCAGAGCATACGGAATGTCTAATAATTATGTAGTTTCAAGCCGCGGTTCTCAGTTCTATTTCAATCACATGTGAAAATTAAAAAAAAGAAGACTATCTTACCTTTTTGATCCAGTTAATATGGGTTTGGCATAAGAATCTGAATTTTCAAGAAATAAACCCAGTGACTCCAATGCAGGAGGTCACGAACTCAATGATAGAAAAGTGATATAGGCGATAGAGCAAACTTTAGACCAAAAGAATGAAAAACACACTTCAAACTCATAGGCTCTGACCTGGGAAATGGAAGATTAACATCTAAAAAAAAATTTGCATCCTTTTCTTTTCCCATCACAGATCTTAATATAGACTATTTTTGGTAACAAAAGAGCCCATCACCTTTCTCTGAGATTGAAATCTTGGCCTAATATAATATTATTATTTTTTTGAGACAAGGGCTGACTCTGTCAATCAGGCAGGAGTGCAATGGCATCATCATAGCTCACTGCAACCTCAAATTCCTGGGCTGAAGTGGTCTTCCTGTCTCAGCCTCCCAAGTAGCTGGGACTACAAGCACTTGCACACCTCCACGCCTGGCTAATTTTTCTTTTTATTTATTTATTTATTTTTTGTGTGTGTGTAGAGGCAAGGTTTGGCTTTTGCTGAGGTTGGTGTTGAACTCCTCACCTCAAGTGATCATCCCTCCCTGACCTCCCAAAGGGCTAGAATTGCAGGTGTGAGCCACTGTGTCTGCCTAGATCTTACACTAATAATTATATTTTTATTTCATAATCACTGTGACTTTTAGAAATTGTTTTTATTGTGTCTTTGGAGGAAATCAGTCATATAGTTGATAGCACTGTAAATGCTCTATGAAGATCCAATTATAATTAAAGTAACTATATATGTGTGTGTCTGTGACATTAAAAAGTGCTCTTCATAGAGGCCGATACTCCAAAGTTATTCTCATTGGAGAGTTTTTGCAATTCAGTTTTGCATAATTCCAAATTTTCCAGGATTTTAGTATGATAAAAACTGATTTTGCAATGAACACTGATAGATGCCCGGATCTGCTGTTAATATTCTACTCTGCTTGCTCAAACACATTATCTATTCAGTTCTCTCATGCCTTTTCCTAGGCAACTCTTACCCTTTGTGCCAAGATTTCATTTCCACGTGCTGTGCTTCTTTTACTCAGCATCGCGTTTTGAGATTCCTTCATGTTGCTGCTTATATCTGTTAACTGGTTCCCATTTAGTGCTGAGGAGTGTTCCATTGTATGAATATACTGCAGTATTTTTAATCCATTTCCCATTGATAGATATCTGACCATATTTAGTTTTGGGCTATTATAAATGAAACTTCTAGGAATATTCTTATTCAAGTCTTTCCGTGAACATGATGTTTTGTTCCTCTTGGGTGAAAACTCAGGTGTAGAATTCAGGCTACCGAGTATGAGAGTTCTATGTACTTCACATCCTTGCCAACATTTGGTATTGTCAGTTTTTTAAATTTTAACACCCTGGGCGGTTGCATCAAGTACATTATTAAGACTTTAATTTGCATTTCTATGGTGATTAATGATGTATACTTTTCCTCACACTTACCAAGAGTTCACAAACCTTATTTTTAGAAGTGTGTGCCCAAATCAATTGCTCATTTAAAAAAATTAGGTCCTCCTTCTATTTTTTAGTTTACGAGTTATTTACATACCTTGTATATCAATATCTTGTCAAATATATCTTTTACAAATGTTTTCTTCCAATCTGTGTCTTCACTATTTTTAAATGTATGTATTAAATAAGAAAGTAAGAAAAAAAGTTTACGTTCTTTAAAAATGCAAAACCATAATGAGTTATGGCTTTTGGGATGTGAGCTTGACATTTGCAGGAAGAAATAATCACAGAATTGTGGAGTAGGGAAGGTCAAATCTGGAAAATGGAGCTAGAATTTGAGAGGGTTTCCTTGTATCACTAACACACATGATCTGATTTAAATTTCTCAGCATTTTTATAAAGTGGGTCATATGCCTAAACTCAAAGCTCTGAGAATTTTAGTAAGTTGTCCTATCTATTTTAGCTTTAAGTTAAGTATTCTGCACCTCAAGAAAGTTCATCTGATTTTTCTATATTTTTTCTTCTAGCAAAGAAAATGGCATCCAATGGTGCTATAATGTTGAGTCGATTCCTGAAAACCCATTTAGAGTGCAGGCGTCTAAAGTGAACTTAATGAGCAATAGGAAACTCAAAAGACCTTGTCTGTTTTCAGTAGGCAGGTAGGCAGCCCTACAAACACTTCAAACATTGGCTTTTCTTAGGTTTTATGCCTGCTGATGTTTAGACTGGAAATTGTATCATTAGCTCTCCTGGTTTTCAGGCTTGACTGAAACCATACCATGGTCCTTCTGGGTCTCCAGTTTTCTAAATGCAGATCTTGGTAATTCTTAACCTCCATAATTTCATAAGCCACACTCATGCTGGTTTTGTTTCTCTGAAGAACCCTGACTAATAGATGGCAGGTATCAGAATTTTTTTTTTTTATGTCTTAATAACATTCTATTATATTTATAGACCACATTTTGCTTGTCCATTCATCTGTTGAGGGATAGTGGGTTGTTTCTACATTTTGGCTATTATAATTAATAACACTATGAACATTGGTATATAAGTATTTGTTGGAATCCCTACTTTCAATTCTTTTTGGTATATACCCCAAAGTATTTGCTGAGATCATATGATAATTCTGTGTCCAATTTTTTTAAGAGCTATCAAACTGCTTTCCACAGAGGTCATTATTGGTCATTATTTTCATTTTTTCAATAAGAAAAGAAATTTATTTCTTACAGTTCTGGAAGTTGGGAAGTCCAAGAGTGTGGTGCCAGCATCTGGTGAGCCTTTGTGCTGTGTGATGCCATGGCGGAATTGTCAGTGGTTGTGATGGTTAATTTTATGTGTCAACTTGACTAGAATAAAGGACACCCAGATGGCTGGTAAAATATTATTTCTGGTTGTGTCTATGAAGGGATTAGTATTTGAATTGGTAGACAGAGTAAAGAAGAGTACCTTCACTAATGTGGGTGGGCACCATATAATTCATTGAGGGCCCCAAAGAACAAAAAAGCAAAGGAAACTGAGTTCACTTTCTCTTTTTGAGCTGGAACATCTATCCTTTTCTGCCGTTGAGCATTGGAGTTCCTGGTTCTTGGACCTTTGGACTCTGCAACTTATGTCCATGGCCTATCTCTATTCTCAGGCCTTCAGACTTGGCTAGGAGTTATACCATCAGTTACCCTGCTTTACAGGCATTTAAATCCAAATTGAATTATACCACTACCTTGCCTTTTTTTCTAGCATGAAGTTGGCATGTTGTAGGTCTCCTTGGCCATATATGCATGAATTAATTCCTAAAATGAATCTCCATTTATATATATTTCTCTCTATATATCCTATTGGTTCTAGGCAAACCCTGGCTAATACAAAGTTTATAGAACATTGGGCAAAGTGGCTGCATATAATTTGGGTTGTGGCCTAGGTCTTCTTACGTCAGCTAGTGAAAAGAAGCAGCAGAGACTTAGGAATATCAGGCTGTTAGGGTTTTCAGAGGGGAAATGAGGGTAGATTTCAACACGATATCATAAAAGCAATATAGGTTTAGCATCAGATACCCAGAGTTAAATGGGCCTAGCCCTATTATCAATGAAAAAATGGGCTGATAACTTTACCTTACCCAGCATCAGATTTTATTAGAATGTGAGCTTTCTGGGAGCAAGGACAATGATTGTAAAGTTTTTGATTGCTTTGTGCCTAGCAGGTGCTGAGGATATAGTAAATGCCTAATAAATGTTGCCCTTTCTCTATCTCTATTTTCTCCCTTCTTTGATGTGCTCTGCTACCTGTCTTCAGATTGGATTCCTCCCAGATGGCTGGGGAACATTTCTAATAAATTCACTAGCCATGTGACTAACCCTTCTTTGGTTCAATTTTCTCATCTGTTAAACAGGAATAATAAGGTTGGCCTGATGTACATCATACATATTGCAAGGATAAAGTGAAATCACACATGTGGAACATGAGGATGTCATCAGGAAATGCTATCAGTGGTTCTCAGCCTTCCTAAAGCTGCGACCCTTTATACCGTGTTCCTCATGTTGTGGTGACCCCCAACCATAAAATTATTTTTGGTATTACTTGACCCCCAACCATAAAATCATTTGAAATTAAAATGATTTGAAATAAAAATGATTTTATGATTGGCAGGGGTCACCAATTAAAGGGTCGCAGTGTTAGGAAGGTTGAGAACCACTGTGCTAGATAAATATTAATACACATATGAAATGTATGTTCTACTACTTCAGGTAAATGGCAGTAACACAATGCAAAGATGACCTTGGTTGAGGGATGTAAAGATCTACTGAATGTTCAACATGTATTTCAAAGGAGCTGCATGTGGTGGCTCAAACCTGTATTCTCAGGAATATAATTCCTCCCAACTTTGGGAGGCTAAGGCAAGAGAATCATTTGAGACCAGCAGTTTGAGACCAGACTTTGCAACATAGTGAGGCCTTATCTCTAAAATGAAAAAAAATTAGCCAGCTGAACGTGTGCCATGTGCCTGTGGTCTTAGCTACTTGGGAGGCTGAGGGAGGAGGATCACTTGAGCTCAGGCATTCCAGGCTGCAGTGAGCTGTGATTACACCACTGTACTCCAGCCTGGACGATAGACTGAGAGCCTGTCGCAAAAACAAAAACAAACAAAAAACCCCTCCAGAGCAAAAAAACTCAACTGCTCCCCCAAATGTATTTGAAAGAAAGCCTTTTGATATGAAATGCTATGTATGGCGATGTACTTAAATACATATTGACATAAACATATATTGTCTGCAATGGAAGTAGGAGTTGAAGGATATGTGTATGTGTGCAGAAAAGAACTTTTAATTTTTGCTTTAAATGTGTTTGAAATTAGAATTTATTATTTTTTGTTTAAATGTTTTTAAATCAGAGGATATTTTTACATTTTCTTATTCTTCTTTTATTACCTTTTCTGTAATTTCATTTTTTCATTGGGTAAGAGTGAGTTTGGACATTAGGGATTTATCTCACATGATGTTTTGAAGGCATTTTATTAAATATATATCAATACAACAAGTGTACATTTTTTTATTTCAAAATATTAAGGGGCTCAAATATGTGAGATTACACAGATCACTTTTGTAATGCTTGAATCCTGCTGTAGGTGCGTCTGTCACACCAAACAGTGTTCATAGTACCCACTAGGTCGACTTTTCCGCTCCATTCCCCTCGTCCCTGGTTGGTTTCCACTGAGTTTCACCTCCCTCTGTGCACATGTGTGCTCGTGTTGCTTAATGGCAGTTTAATAGTATGTGAGGTGTTTGTTTTTCCATTCTTGAGGTATTTTATTTAGGAGAATGGTCTCCAATTCCATCTAGATTGTTGCAAAAGGTATTAATGTTCATCAAAAAATACACCTGTGCTTGATTGTTTATTGCAGCACAATTCACAGTTGCAAAGATGTGGAATCAACCCAAGTGTCCATCAATTCATGAGTGGGTTAATAAAATGTGTTTTGTGTGCCACAGAGTACTAATCAGCCAAAAAGGATGAATTAATACCATTTGCAAACACTTTTTAAAAAAAAGTCTATAGCTAAGATTTCTGAATGCCTAGTACGATTGAATTCCATGAAGGCATTAGATGGAAAGCTTTGAAATTTTGTGTTTTATCTTAAAAATCCAGACGAATATTTGCTTTTATAACATTTTTCTTGGCTTTGACAAAAAAGACAATATAAAAACTGCTATGCAGCTACTTGGAAGGTTGTGGTGACCAGCCTGGGCAATATTATGAGACCCTGTCTCAAAAAAGAAAAAATTGCTTATCTGAGCAAACGTTTGCAAAAAGAAAAGTTGCACTAGTATTTTTGTCACCAAATGAAAAAAGAGGAATAAAATTAAAAAATGTAATGTGTTTAAAATATGGAAAATGTATTTATATAATACATCAGGGTTTGTTCTGTATAGAATCATTCCTGCAGATACTTAATATAAAAATTATGTACTATCACTTGTAAAGTTAAACATACGAGTTCTAAACTATGGAGTTAGAGTTAGACTTGCAGGTATTTTTAATCAGTATTAGTTGGAAAATAACATATCTTATGGATTTAATATAAAGGCAATTAAAAAGGTACTTAGGAGCTAAATTTGTTTCCCTGTCTCCAAACCTGGGATAAAGTTGCTACTCGAGGAGGAAACACCATGTTTATTTATAGTGCGGCCATATTTCCTGGAGGCACGTGCATCCTTGTAGGAAAAGCACAGAATGGAAAAGATCCATGATTGTGTTCATTCCATTGGATTTTTCATTCAACAGAATTTATCATACTTTTATGAGCAAATCATTACACTGTGTACTCACGATAAAATCATGAATGTTTTAATATGTGTCTAGTTCATTCCCTATATTAAACCCTTTAGATGTACGATCTCATTTTGTCCTGCCTTTTACAAACCTCATTATGCACTATCTCATTTTTACTCACCATTTCAGATATGAGGAAAGGGAGGTTTGAGCAAGCAGAGGTGCTTGTCTGTGGTCACAGCATGTGAGTGGGGGAGAAAGGATTCCAACACAGCCAGCCCACCTGTGAACCCACACTTGGAATTGTTAGCGGACAACAGTCATTTTATCTCCTTATACTAAACGTCATGGTAATTTTGTTAATTTGGAAGGAGGAAAAGCTAGCAACGTGACTGATGGGCAAAAGAAACGCAGCATTCTTTCCCCAAGATTCCAGTGTTCCATTTTGTGCCATAAAACCACACACAGGTCAGACTGGCTTGAATCTGGCCAGTTGTCCTTTGGGTTGGAAGGCGCCGTGGCCTCCAATGCTTAGAGGGTAACTGATTTTTGCAGAGTCCTGCTGCAAAGCTCCCCACTGTCAGGACTGACCAAGATTCTAGGATTTCTGATTTGTGTAGGGTGAGGAAGGCCCCTGCTGCAAAAGAGTTGCTTCTTTTCATTGTCAAGTCTTTCTTTCATTTAGACCTCACCAAAAATTCTCCCGTGAGAAACATTTTTAACTTAATAGTCAATATATATTTGTTTAAATCGTTTATAGCCATGTTTTCAAAAGTATGGCCAAGCAGAGATGGATATCTACTTTGGTTAACATCAAGCTTTCTTTTTCTTTTTTTTTTTTTTTTGTAGAGACAGAGTCTCACTTTATCGCCCTGGGTAGAGTGCCGTGGCGTCACACTGCTCACAGCAACCTCCAGCTCTTGGGCTTAAGCGATTCTCTTGCCTCAGCCTCCCTAGTAGCTGG